>JAFJYH010000452.1:0-29743 GCA_017365405.1 Cadophora malorum | reverse complement strand
TTAGGGCCCCGATCAGGAAAAGGAAGCACTTGCTTGCAGGTGCGAATAATCGTAGTTTAGGTCCCCGTCTTTCGCGTGCAACATCGAAAGAGAAGCTAAGTCATTGAAGCATGTTGTCCTGATCTCTCTTGCCTTCGGTTTCGTGCTGTTGGAGACAACAGCACTCGGGTTCAGTCTCGAGTGGTCCGCACTTGAACTTGAGTCAACTCAGATTTCAATTCATTCATAACATAGCCTACTCAAACTCATTGAGTATAAGTTTCTCAAATAAGCAACTCATACTCAAATTCACAGCTCGAATCAAATTCATGAATCACAACTTGAGTTTGACTTGAAAAATCGACACACTGCACAGATTGCACATGTAGCAAAGAGATCTCTGCTCTATCTTCCTTTATGTGCGGTTTGAAATCAGCTATTGGAAACGATATATATATATATATATATATATATCTCACATATAACTATGCGACCAAAGCATAACTCTGGTGTGAAAGGTTCGTGTGAAGATAGAGTGCTTACGTTTGTCAACGGCCGTGGAACATCAAAGATGTAAGATCCATCGAATCTCTTTATATGTTCTTAGCGAGGATAATGGAGGCTCATCGTTACTAAATGAGAAAGAAGTACCTTATATTCACCAAACGGCAAGCCTGGAAACAAATTCTGAAGCCATGTTCTCAAATCCGTCCAATATAGTCCATCCAATGGACATCTCTCCTCGAAATCAGGATGTTCGGCAGCTTTGCTGGTTCTTGTCGCCGAGTTGAAAACCCGTGAATTGCGAAGGGAAGGTCTGTGGGGTGTTGCCCACGTGGCAGTGCGAAAGCTAGCAACTGCTTTCGTAACATTGCGCATCAGCGCTGTTCGTGATCGTCTTGACTGTGGTTCCGTTTCAACATGTAGACCGCTTGACTGCCGGACATGTTCCTTTGTTGAGTCTGATGACCGAGATTCGAGCCAACGCGCTGCAACAGCTTTGATACTAGTCTCCTCCATTTGATTTGGTACGTAGTCTCTGGTATACTTGTCTCGGAACTTTCGTGGCGTTGCAGGTAGCTCCGTGATATATATACTGATATTTTTGAAATATTTCCGGTCGTCGCTGACATTACTAGGGTTAATTTTCCGTCGTTTTGTTGACTCCTTTAGGTCGTGGGAAGTTGCTGTAAGCGAACTTCTTGAGTTGGAAGGTTTCATAGGCTTTGGAAGTGACAGGGTGGACTTTCGAATCAAGGCTCCACAGCCGGCACTGGAGAACTCTTAGCTAATATCTCCTACCAGGTAAGTGGTCCAGAGACGTACCACAGTCTGATCGACCCCGTCATAAGGGAGAAGGCCCGGGAATAACAGCCAAGCCTCGCGCATCGTTCTGATCCGGCGTACTGTCCGATAACGAAAGCCATTGTTAGCTTCATTCCAGGCACCAGTAAAAAGTTGTCAGATGTGAACAGCGAAAGTGTGGTGTCGCTTATGGAACTTAAGAGTTCCCATTCGCCCGAACGGACTTTGTCACTTCCTGGACCGCTCTCAAATCTTGCTTCGATGATAATTTTTGAGTATCTGTTCAATTCAGGCTCAGCTTTTGGTACTTTGACGATGACTTTCACTCTGTGTTCACCTTCCAATCGGATTCCGAGGCGACGGGAATGACACGTCCCAATGCATCTTCGAATTTGACAGGAGCTTGGGCCCACGAGTAGCTGGCATCTGGTGATGGCGGCTTCTGCACCGCCATGGCAAGCTTTTACATCATTTCATTCTGCTCTCTCCTGGAATTGGTCAGAATGTAGAATCTGCTGGCATAACAACTAGAGCTTTACCAGACTTTGGTGACTATGGATATCAAGCTTTCCAATTTGGAAGGGTATCCCTAGAAGCTATTAGTGCTAGTGTCCACTTTGAGAGTAAACAACTCATACGTCTGTGCAATTGATTCGATCTTCTCAAACATAGTCTTTACAAGTTCCAATTCCCCCTGAATGACTTGGGTAGATTGCTGCAATTGTACATGGTTGCTCACCGTAGATTGAGTCGATTTAACGGCCATGTTCCTAGAAAAATCAGTCCGTGCAAAAAAGTGATAGCAATGTGCCTCATCATTCTACTCACAATAGTACCGTATTTAATCTCAGATTCAATGTCCCCACATGTGCAACTAAGTAGCTCCTCAGCTCCGGGATATCTTTCCTGACAAGCAACTCCCACCCCACGATCTTTGGTGCTGCCTTCAGCCTCGTTTTGGTCGATGAGGCTGCAAGACATGTATCAAATGGCTCTATCTTCTTCAGAAATGTGTTCAGGGTATCTCCACAAAGACAAGCGGAAAATTTGAGACTGGATATGTCTGGGATCTGGTCATGTATCCGAGTCAACTTAGATATCTCATCGAGAGCTCGAAGGAGGCCATGTAGCTCAGATGAGAGCTCTTGGAAATGCTCTCTGGAACCTCCAAAGTTTCCAACGCATTGTACTATTTTGTTAACGAGCTTGATAGCAGAGACGATATCCCCAGCTGACCATCCGAAAGACATATCGGCCTTGGAAGATGAGGATAGATGAGAGGTGCGAGGGGCAAGCGACAGTTGGTTCAACGGCTGCTGATTCGAGAAGCTTAAGCTGAGGATCTTTCTTACACAGTCATGCAGCAAGTAGGAATATGAGATCACTGTGGCCACTATCGGTTCATGCGGGGGTACTAATCGACCTCAAATGATGAAATAGGTTAAGTTCTTGCTTTCCTGGCAAGGCTGGGGAAGTCTGCTGACAACGTGAGGCCCTCAGCCAATCAATATTGCCAGGTTCTATGGATTACCCGCCGAGTCTGAGAACTACCCCATCGTGATAATCTAAGCATGACTGCCTCATTGAATGGTTTCATATCTGTCTCTAGTATACATGATACTAGTTGCAGAAGCTTTCCAGATCCACCAGACTGTATGGTTTTTAGTCTCGGTCTATGTCACGCGATATGCTTCAAACGTCCTGCCTGAACACGACAATACCGAGGTTTTTTCAAGCTACACAGGCAGACAGCTACATTAAACCACCTTTCCAAGCGTCTTGTTTGGATGGCGAGGCACTTTTGAAGTAGAATGCTTTTCTTGCTACAGCCACAATGAAATCTAATATTATATGATCGTTAGAAAGTCGCGTCATATTTGTTCAAATGGCAGTCCAACTCATTGTTTCCGTTGAGTCTCACTTTCTTTGAAACGACCGATTGGAGGGAAATTACTGGAAACCATACTGGTGATCATCTCTATGCCTGGTTGTATGAACAGGCAATCACAAATGTATTTGGTGGCTTCAAAGGCTCCTCCCACGCAGGCTTTAGAAGTGACTTTACTCTTTCGGTGCCAAGGCCTTCACAAATGAATAACCAGTGGAAACATTTGCTGTAGGGATTACAGACTCTATTATGTACGTGAAAATAATGAGAGTACTCTACATACCGCCAGCTGCTGTTTTTCTCACACAAAGAGCGCCACCTCTCTGGTCAATCGACAGAAGGGCAATTGCAGAAAGCCGCGCATGATGCATTCGATTCGCGTCCCGTCCTATTTTGGCAGCCTCAATTTGCAACAACAAATCTCGCATTAGTACAATATCCATCCCATCAGATTCGTGGAATTACAGTCAATCATCATCAACTTTCCATAGCCTCTCTTCAGCCGGGCGTTCACCGACCCTTCCGTATCACGGGAAAGTAGCTCGCTTAATTCTATTGGATCGCTTGGCCTGCATGCAGCTGCATGTTGTGTGAAGTGAGGCGAACGGAATAACATCATTCGTCTGGGGAGAGAAGTGGAAGCCTCGAATTTTGATCAGCCCTAACGTTACCCTTTCTCGACTTGCAGGTTGGTTTGAGTCTCGCCGCCGAATTTTGGATGACTTCTCAGAGGGATTTACTCACACTCTTCTTTTTCTACTTTGCATAAATTGCTTGATTGATATTTGCGCTGACTTTCGAGCCGGTTTGAAACCGCACCTGTTAGCTCCAGTACAGTCTACAAGCATTCGACATGAGGTTTGGAGTCAAGATTTCAGATGTCGCTGAGGTGGCCAACCTAGCTCAGTCAACATTTGCAGCAGCGAATAAGGCATGTGGAGAGCATGATGAGTTAGCGAAAGCGATTACTAAACTACATTTAACCTTGGGAAATTTACGGTCAGAGGTTGAAAATCCAAATTCGGTGGTCAACAAGCATACAGGAGGACGTCGGAAGGACCTTGAGATCCATATCAGTGGCTGCCGAACACACCTGAAGCATATCAGCTCCATGCTTGAAAGACGTGGTAGACATCGAAGTGAGAGTAGAGCTATGCGGAAACGTGTCCCTTCCGGGATCTTAAGCGTCAAGGAGATCACGGAATGTCAATTGATGGTATCAACATACGCCACAGTCATCGCTTTGACACTCGGCCTCCTTTCCTTGGGCTCTAAAGGGAAGGCAGAGAGGGAATTAAATAATCAACAAGGAGAAGCAAAGGGGCTAAGATTATCGATAAACATGCTGTTGGCCAAGCAGATGGCAGGTACTCCGGAAGAAGCAAAGCACAAATCTGTTCGGTCAGCTGCTCACAATGAGCGAGGAGAGTGGCGGAATCTCAGGCGAGAGCTGGTCAAGCAAGGATTTGGAAGCAATATCGTTCATGCCAATAAGAACATCATAAAAGCCTACGTCAAGGAACTTGTGGACAGGAGCCTGCTAGAGGAGAGAGATTGCGTGCAACCTAAAACCAATTCCTTTGAAACGGGGCACCGGGCCGATTCAGAACCAACGGTATTCAACAGCAATTATCGCCAACCGACAGCTGAGGATCCTGATAGCCTCTCGATTGACACCCGTTCGAGCAAAAGCTCGGCTGACGAGCCGTATCAAGCAGAGCCAGAACAAAGAGTATTCGCACTGCCGGAGAGTACTGGCAAACTCGAGCTGGCTGGCGTTGCCGACTCTGGCAACGACCGTTCTATAGCGGAAGATCAAGCTCGCGGATCCGATCTGGTGGCTTCTCCAGTGCCACTGATAGTGTATCAGCAGCCTTTCGCTGCTTATAGAAGTGTGCTTCAGAGGACGGGCCTCGCTGATACGATCCAACATTCAAGACAATTCAGCCCTCAACGCCGTATGCCACTGCAGGTGGTAGACTCAAATATCACGATTCCAGTCTTTCAGACAAGAGGTCCTCCAGAGTTTGTCGACTTTCAATCAAGTCAGACACAGAATTCCGGCATTTGGGATGAGTCCGCAACCGAAAACCCACTTCCAGAGCGATGCGAATGCTACGAGTGCATGGCTGCTCCGACGGCGACCATCAATTCTTCAACCTCTTATGGCTGGCAGCAGGAGAACTCAGAAAGGCTCCAGGACGCATCCCGTCCGAAAAGGAGAGCCCCTTCAACTGTATACCACGAATCGCAGAATGGTAGCTCGAAAGGAAGCTATTCACCACCTGCTCCCAAAGAACAAAAGAAGGCTCCTCTTCTATCACTTCTCCTATTTCCACGGATGCGCAAAGCAACGAACACTGCTACAGCTTTTGTCGAATTGCCACAAAAGGTACCCCAGCCTCGAAAGAGACAGAAGCGAGCACCACGGCCAACACCCCCACCACGTCCTGTCTCTCCAACTCCTCCTCCACCAGAATGGTGGTTGGAAGAACGCTTGAGACGACGACCACCCGGATTCGAGCGAGGTCGCTCTCCGACACCTCGAGATGCGGAAGATCCAGTGTATAGCAGGGGTATTAACGTGTATTCTGATGTTTTGTATAATGGATGGAATACTTTCAGTTACAATTCCTGAGAGAAGATGCTTGGCGGTAGCAGTTAGCGATGCTCAAGAATTATGTCTATGTTCAAAAGCAGCGGTTGTTAGCGATATCTACTTCGTCTTTTCCATATGGGATGTTTGATTATATATTGTTTAATTGCTTGATTTCCATGTCCATCTGTGGAATACATATGCAGAACATGCTGCTACGGACTATTGCCGTTTCGATTCCGCAACGTGAACCTTCTACATGCCTACACGGCCATATACGTTACGTCCATATCCACCTCCCTCGAAGCAAAAAGCAATATATGAGAAAGCTGAATGGATGGTAGGGAGTTTCGCTCGGCAGCGAGACTTAAGGCCTAGGAGTAATTATCCACCGAGAATTCGATCGGCGGCGAGCCAGCGCCTGCGTCATCACGCCCACCTCAAAGAATTCCCGAGGGCTTGAGGTTCATCGCTCGAACCCCCTCAACCAGCTTCTCACTGTCACTCTCACCGCCTGTCGACTTCCCCAGAGAATAATAGTCGTCAAAGGTGTCGCTCTCACCAGCTCGCACCATCATATACGCCAACTTCCAGTAAACTTTGGCCTTCTCGGCTAAATCGGGGGAAGTGACTCGCCAAACCGTCCACAGTATCTCCCAACACTCTGTAATCTGCTCGGCTGCATAGCCCCATTGTTTTACAACTAGTCCAGTTTTTGTTCTCTGTGACATTGATGTCTTCATATTGACACCATAAATAACAAAACCGAGAGCTTCGAGTGCTTTCAGGGCATAAATGCTGGCGTTGAGTGCATTGCCGTTGCCTTTGTCTTTGATAAAATGCTGCGCCATAGCCAAATAAAGTTGAAACAACTCGAATCTCGGAACGTCCTTCGCCGGAGTGGCATAAGTGCTCTCGAGCTTTACTGCAGCATCACGAGGATCACTTCTTGAGAGTGATGCTAGGATCTCCTTTCTCCTCGCCTTCAATTTTAGCGGTGTCTTGGCATCGTCTTGACACATAGCGCAATCGCAAGTAAATCCCCAGCTATTCGATAAAGACTTCTGCATCTTCTCTCTGTTCATGGGATCGGCGTAGCACCAACCGAGCTCCGTATTCGCTGGCATGTCTTTGGTTGCGCGAACGATCATCGTGTCGCCGATGAAAGTCCGAGCGCAATTTTTCATACAGGTATGGTTGATATACGCTGCTTTAATCCAAAGTCCAGAAGCACCGAATACATTGTCTTGCGAGGATATTTGTGGTGCATCTTTGGAAGTCACTGTGCTTCCAAAGACGTTCAAAGATACAATTCTCTCAATGAGAAAACTACGCTTGTCAGTAATCGTTTCCCACGAGAGGTAACGGAGAAACAATATACCTATCAACAACCGGAGCTCCATCGACTTTATGCTCGGTAGCGCGCTTATATGAGCCGCTGTATAGATCTAGGAATTCTGCGGCCGCGGATGGGTTGTTCGTGAGCTTTTGGTAAATCTCGGTGAGTTGAGACACATGAGTGCCAATCGTCAATCGATTTGTTCCCAGATTAACCAGAATTCCGATATCTGCTTGGTGCATTTCCGATTTGGTCGGACCTTCTGCGTGGGCATAGCAGAACGCTTTCTCGCACATCAGTAGATCGCCAGCTTTTACATTTCGAGTCGTGACCAAGCCGCGACCTTTGCCTGGTATCTCGCGAACCTCAACAGGACCAATGTACGTTGCGCCATCAACGATAGGTGGTCGTAACTTGGCAGCTTTATACATCTTCTTAAAATTATAAACTCCGGTCTTTTGTTCTTTGAGTCGAGCCTTGATACGAGTAAGCTCAAAAGCGCCAGACTGGGTTGTGGGGTATTTGTTCAGCAAGATTTGGAGAAGTTCGAGGGCTTCTTGGAAGCGAGAAAGACTATAAAGTGCGAGAGCACCACGGTAAAGCGCCTTTTCGGAACGGGCACTGGGATCGACGATGTGTTCCGTGTCTTGTAGAGCTGCGTCGTATTTCTTGAGTCTCAAGTATGCGAATGCTCTGTTGTTGTAAATGATTTCGGCCTCGGTAGATGCTGGTGAGGTACCAAGTGCTGATGTATAACTACCAAAGTGTCAGCCACAGCCCGGTATTTGAAGACATGGTCTGACATGCCTTTTTATGGCTTCTTCAAATTTCCCTTCTTTCACTTCGCCGTTGCCCTTTTGCTTCCACTCAGCTCCACTCTTGGCATTGTCGAGTTTGGGTGCTCTCCAAGCCGACGGAAGGAGTGCATCATCGGATGACAGCCAAACAATATCTGTGGGGTGATCAACTCGAAGGCCATATCCACCGTCACCCACACACTTGAAATATGGCTCTCTCAACAACAGGACACTGTCTTTCTTCAAAATGTCTGCAGCAGGTCGCACATCTTCACTTTCTTGCTGGTACAACGAAAAAGTGAGTGCGTCGCCAGTCTCGTCTTCAGCCAGGGATATGATTCCTGTCAGCCTGACAGGCGGAACGAATAACCTTAGAAGCAGGTAGGAGCCGCGGTGGTGAGTTTCTAGAGTCAGTTCGTCGATCATGATCTTCTTGAGATCCTGGAGTGGCGTGGTGGAAGGTAGATATGGATCCCCTACGATCGAAGCCCGCATTTGAACATCGTTCGAATCGGACTTTTTCAAAGCCATGAACTGTTGATACTGTAGCATATGATCCCGTGCAAGCGCATTTCGCGAAGGGCGGTCAGTGGGTCTCTCTCCTTTCCTAGCTCGTGCGGCTTCGAGTCTTGCTTTCTGCGCGAGGAGGATGTGCGCGTATTGCGCATCGTTGGAGACATCTTGAATGTCCATGACTGCACTGCAGGTAAGTCGAAGTTAACTGTTTGATGATGACGGCAGCCTTTGGAGACAAGTGGAGGCGGTCGCGGTTGCTGTTCCAATTTTTCTTTGCTTGACCCACCCCCACAATACGCTAAGCGAGAAGCTATTTACTTGGTGAGCAGTTCACTTTCGACTTCTCCTAGTATCGCTGCACTCGGATAAGAGATTTGATCTTCTTTGTAGAAACATATCCCGAATCACCATTACTAGCGAAGAGAAATTTTGTGTCCTCCTCTGTACTCCCATTTTTGCAATGTTGACGCTGAAGGGATCGAGCTACGAGTCATTTGCCTCCTTTGATTAGGTAATCACGGTGTTGAGGCAGGAAGTGCCAATCAGCACGACACGTGCCATAAGACACCGAATGTCCTGACACTCTTGTACGACATCGCGAGACTGGTTACCGTATATTCCGTAGCTTATCTGGTATTGAGCACCATCCTGTCACGTGCTGTACATTACGGATGAGCTCGATTTGGGAGACTTGGCACAGTCCAGGGGCTTCAAAGGCGGACCACTCTGCTCTGGGAGAAACAGCTTCAATTCAAATGCAACACACATGTGCTCTATCATTTCCAATGCGATCTGTCTGTCAACACCAAGATATTTAAGCGAGCGCGAGCCCCTGAGCCTTTCTCAGATCTCGCTTGGCGTGACTTCACTAATTACCCCGCTCTTGGTATCGTTCCAACTTTATCCTCGTAGTGCGATCTACGCAATTTCGAGTTCATGTTCATCTTTGACGCGTTGATGCTGATGAATCGTTTCGTTGACAGAGCTTCAGATTGATACCGCAGCCCCTTTTTCGGACATAGACGCGATCACATACCAAACTTTTTGGGCACAACGCGGCCACGCAGGACAATGTCTAGAATTTCTCCAGCACATGAAACCGATAATGATAAGACCTACTCGAAGGAGGTCCTTGAACTGTGGCTGGATAATTTTTTGAAAGCTGGAAAGGCAAATGGATATTATTGGAAGACCATACAAAAGCAGTTGAACGAGAACGAAGCACATAGAGAGCGGGAATTGGGAAGTTTATGATCAGCACTTTCCTGGCCGAGGCAGAAGCTCGAGGTGCAAGCTATGCATATGCTGCTCCTAAGCAGAGTCCTGAATGGTCTTTGGTGAATCGATCAAAAGTCTGGAATGCCGCTGAATATGCTGAAAATGTTGCAAGCAAGGCATCATTCAAACCTTTTTACCGATTGGTAGGGTCCAGACGAATGGGGAGAACCGAGTGGTTCGCGAATGCGATGGATAAAGAACATTCATCTCGTGGACTAACGGCCAAGGATGATTGGAATCCGGCATCCGCCGCAGAGCCCATAGACAAAGAGCACATGACAGGGTTTTGACCGCTCTTTGAGGCCTGCATTGAATGCGGCCATGTACTACCTCGAGAAATATGTCATGATCTCAACTTGGAACATTTGTTGTGTTCCGAATATGAGTGTATCCGTTCCATGAGGTGCAGTGGAAGCCCTCACGTAGTCTCATTTCCGCAACGTTTTGTACTGGTCGCCCAATAATAATTTCATCATTTCACCTTGACTGCTGGGATAAACAGGTGTCCTAACCCAGTCTGAATCACCACTACAGTCAACAGACTAGGATTGAACCTCGAGATTTATAGCAGTCTTCGCGCTGTCTGAAGTTCTGGTTTTCAGTCCTCTCCCACTCCACCAAATGAGCAAGCATCAAAGACATAGAAAAGTACGAGACTACAACCTGCACGCCGGCCTCGCCGAAGTCTTCACACCAGGTCGGCACTACCCAACCTACCTCGCCGAGAAAGTAATTTTCCACTCGAAACTGCGAGGAGCAGAGCTCGGCCGACTCCAGAAACTAGCATTCCATCGCTTCTACAGTGAAAAGATATTTGACCTTCGGCCAGAAATTACAGACGTCCCAGACCAAGCAGTACTGACCGCCTATTTTCAGTTCTTCGATGAGCTTTTCTTCTTTGGAAGCTTAGGAGGCAGTAAACGATGTATCCTGAAATGTGACTCCAAACTCACAGATATAGGAGGACCTCGCGGCAAGTTCTCAAGACGCGAGGTTCTGAATGTTCAGCAGGGGAAGCAAGGTCAGATCTACGAGATCAAGATCTATAGACAGAGAGGTGAGAACCGATATTATAGCCTGCGAACTGCGCTGGGTTTTATGTTACAGGCTATGTGTCATGCGTTTTTGAGACTTTGGCAATGCTGGTCAGGCCATTGTAGTGAGATGTGGGGTGAACATGGAGCGGGCTGGGCATGGCAGGATATGGCGCTGGCGATTGAGAAGGCGGTTGCGGATGGTCATTTTGTGAATTTGGATATCCCGCTTGGAAGGTTGGAGATGTTGGCGGATAATTTGAGGGCATATCCAGCGTACCTGAAAGACGAACAATTGAGAAGGTGGCGGATAGATCCGAAGAAGCTTGCAAGGTTGGCTGGGCGTAATTAGAATGTAGAAGTCGTAGAAAGATCTTGTAAGTCTGCCGATAGCTTTGCGAATTTTCAAGTGTAAGAAGTGATTGCTCGTATTCATTATGCCTGATACGAACTATCGAGTGAGTGTGTCACTGCCGCTGATATATGACTAAGGTCCTACCGAAAGACGAACAAGTTATGTGGTATTGAAGTGACTTGGCATACCCCGAAGCTGCAAGGGCAAAGAAAGCGATTGGAATACAACCACGACCAGACAGGTCTGATAAGGAGATCAAAGAAAACGCGAAATCAATACTCTGAATACCTCGAAAAAAGGGATCGAGAGATCCTAAGGAGGGAGTAGACCAGCCACTGTATGAATACTCAGAAATGATTCTAGGCCCTTTGTACAACGAGTCGTGAACGCGTGGTGGCCAGTTTATTCTCTAAATAATTTTCACCCCGCATCCATCAGGTGATGCGGGAGAATGCGATGCATGTATGACGAAGCAGAGTTAACTCGGGGAAATGGAGTGTTCGCTCTGTAGAATCTCAGGTAACATCGCTTGAAGGCGGCCGTGTGTATCATACTCAGGATCGTGTCGTGAATGCTCTCGGACTCCAGTCTCAGACGATTGTGACTGTTTTCATCTCCCAGCCAAACTCCTCGCTCCCATCTTCCGGCATCTCAACGATGCCGATCCGGCGGTATATTGCCTCATAATCAGAGGTCCGCTCCAGTACCAATCCAAAGCTTGATTCTTTGCTTGTTCTCGTCCACTTTGATTCGAGATAGAGGCTCTCATGCAATTTGAATCTTGCGATCTGAATGACCATCGGCTCTTTCCTCATCCAGAAGGCTTTGATACTCATGTCCTCGTCATCCATACATATTCTAATGGAGCTACTGGCTGGCTCATCCAAGCTCGGCTCGTATGCAGCATCTCGCCGGCCGAGGGGGTCACCTGCAGTTCCAAAATAGAAAATGCTGCTTTCCAAGAGACTCTTGAAACTTTTGCAGAGACCCCGTAGACGTATCCTCACCGGCAGAACTGCTTGACCAAAGACATCGACTCGTGTAGAGTCCTCGCCGCACTCAATAAGTTCCGCTTCTCGTCCCTCAAGGTAGTCCCACTCCTCTGTTCGGCAAGCATAAATGGGCTTATAGTTCGCATAGCATTTCGCAGCTGCCCAGCTCCAAGATGGAGCTATGGTAAGGTCAGTTGCTCCTCCGGTGCTTTCCCAAAGTAAACCTCGTCTAAAGTCTTCTTTCCATATGCCGCATTGGTACTCATATCCTGTGCGTGAAGAAAATTCTTTAGCCAGACCTGAAAGCGCCGGAAATCGATCCTTGGGAAACGTCAATAGGAGAGGTGCATATTCGTTGACCTGTCGATACCACCAGAAGATGGCCTGAAAGCCCAATATCGGGATAGATCCGAAAGCCCATCTTGGTGGCAGTGGCTCGTAGGGAATGTCGTATACTGAAACCACATAGCCCTTGTCGAAGTCGACGTCATGGATCTTGTGCGGGTTCCTCTCGGTGCAAAGACTGTGGACTGTTCTACAATGCCAGACGAGGCCCTGAACAGTATACCGAAGTCGACGACGTGACAAGAGAGCCTCCTGAAATACCCAGGCTCTTTTTCCAAGTAGACTGAGAACATCTGGGTCATATTGCGAGTCCCTACGGCTGGCAAATAGCTTCGTAGGTCCCGGCAGCAAGGAGCCATGGACCGGAATTTCCTCGAATTCTTCATATCTACTATGAGCCACCAAATCAGGATTGTTCGGTAATTTGTTTGAACTCCGGAAGATACCCTCGTAGGCATCAGCCGCTGTATCAGCAGATATGTTCATATCAGCGCCAGCATATATTTCTGCCATTCTGGCAGACTCTGCATGCCAGTCTTCGAGAGAGTCCTGGATGATACAAAGACAATCTATCCATTTGAACCGATACCCCAGCTTTCGAGCGATCGAGATGGCATCCTGAAAAGTCTGAGGAAGGCTGAATAGGTGGATGCTATTGCATCGAGCCTCGAAATTGGTGGTAGTCGTTCCAGACAGAGCTTTTTTCCCCCAGCAATGACTTAAAGTGAGCCACTGTCCAGTTTCGCCATTTGCCACATGTAGCGACACGGTGGGATGGCCAGCACATCCAACATCGATTAGTCGACTTGGCAATATCGCTTTCTTACTGGGACACTTGGGCCCATGAGTTTCCATGCAAGTCTTCATCCAATGCTTTACCATTTCGAAGCACTGCTCCGAGGCAGAGTCTCTTGCCAGCCTTCGCGTGGCAAACACGTTTGGCATCAAACGAGTTACTGGGTCACCTGTTGAGGTAAGTATTGGCAAACGAGCCAAAGGAGAGCATTACCTTCTGATGCATAGAGTCGGATTCCGGCAAAAGTGGAGAATGGACTGTATCGGTTCTGCTCGCTCTCAGTCTTGAACCACAGCATATCCCCGTGCACGAGCGCAAAGTACAGCTCCTCATCGACGGCAGGTGCTTCACTCGAACAATGGTACTTCAAACTTCGAGTCGCGAGTTGGCATAATGTGCAGCCAGCGTCCGCAGACCCTGTCAGAGCAGCAAAGTTGTCGTGGTGAGGGATGGGCTTTTCCTCTCCGTCATTAGATTCATGTATCGTTTGTGTACTGAAGAGAATATCGAGGTTGAGGATATTTTGACATTTTTCGCAGAACATGATATGAGATTCCTTCCAGGCGAGGGGACAAACTGTGTTCTGAGATCGGTTCGGGATCGAGATACGTTGCCTAAAATATGCAGGTCAAGTCATGCTGTCCAATAGGAATGCCATGTCTTGCCAAAAATCACCAAAATCACTGACCTTTCCGAGATGAGAGTAAACAGCAAATATGGAGAGTAGCCAAACAGCAATACAGATCGGATCTGCGTCGATCGACAAATTTGGCTTGGATTCCTTCGGTATACATATTCATACAATGCTCGTTGTACAAGTTTCATCCTCAAAGTACGACCTTCTCCTGCTTCGAAGGCTGCTCGTGCATGAAGCCCGGCTCAGCTTCGCCGACCTCCATGTCTTCTCCCATTTCAAGCTCCTTGCCCTTCTGTAAATCTGCATCGAAAGCCTCCATCTCCTGCGCGACCTGTTGTTGTGTAGCTGCTTGTCCGTCCGAAGTCACCAACTCGTTCTCTTTGGGTGGCAGTCCAAGCATCTCCCTCTGCCGTCGAAACCTCTCCTTGACCCTTTCCGTCTGCATAATCCTCCACCTCAGCTTCCACCCACCCATGCCCAATTCCTTCATTCTTCCCGCCTTTTCCCCAAGCAAATACTCGTCCAGACCTCCAACCTTATCCACCGTCCTCAAGACCCTCGTCGTGATCCTCAATCTAATATAGCTCTGTAGCGCATCACTCCACAGCCTCTTGAAATGCACATTGGGTCTCCAGTGTCGTCGTGTCTTGATCTCGTTCTTCTCTGATACGATATTCCCAAACCGGATCGTCTGCGTGCCGTACAGACCGAAATTGGACTGTTTGTAGAATTGAGAGGGTCCGTAGGGATATGGAGGAACGGCGCTATGTTCAAATTCGAGACGCTGCTTGGTGGACTTTGCGAGTGTTCGTGCTGTGCAAGTGAAGCTTCGGAGATGGGTGAGAGAGGGATGGGATGGTGTGAAGAGAGGCATGATTGTAGTGGTGACGCTGGGCGTCAATTGAATGGATAGTTGCTCTCAGTGAGCCAAGCAGATATGGCAGATCCGTCTATTACGTTTGGATCACCGGCAGGACTGGGGAAGTTTGTGGGCGTTTGTTGGGTATCTCGATGACGCTTGGAGTGTTGAAGCTCCTGAAGCTTCATGATTTATTTCTTAGCGCGAAAGCTGCTTGAACCCTTGATTTTCAGGCATTAACTCAACGCGAACACCCCAAACTACGATTCCCAACTTGTTCAAGATAATTCTCATTGGAATGAAATGTTATCGATTGCCCTGTGAAGATATGGAACTAGAGAAACATGTAGAGTTGATATATATTAGATGTTCCTATCATGTCGAATAAATATGTGCAAGTCTCGCTTGCAGCTTTCTGGTATTGGCACGTCCTTCCCACATACATTAGTCCAGTACTATGATTATTTATAAATCTCGTCGGAGTTTTGGCTGGATGTGGTGCCAGGAGACCCTTGTGGTCATTATTCTTCCGTAGAAAATTGGATCGGTCTCATACTTAGTCCCTAGTAGTCCGCCCCATTGAGCTACTGTCACTAACATGCACCATTTCTTCAAATTTGGCACAAAATATCTCATACAACTTCTACATACGCTTCTCCTTATAACAAATTGTTTCCAAATCGCACAAAACCCCTTCTTTGATCGCTGCCACAATGATTACCCCGAAACCAATACAATTCCTCGAACTCCCTCGCGAGTTACGAGACTTGATATACCTCGAGATCCTCGCACCAACCAGATACGTCACTCTGGCCTGTGCCGAGAGAACTGGAGACCAGTTTAAGGCCTACCCTTCACGCCCCAAGATGATTTTTCGTCAAGATCTGTCATCAAGTTCTGACGCTCTGTCGTTTGCAATACTGCGTACTTGCAAGCAGATATACAACGAAGCCAAATACATCTTCTACCAGGGGAACTGTCTAGACTTGATACTAGACACCAGCGCCTCTAAGATACTGATCTTTGGGGAGGGTAAACAAGAATTATTCTTGCCGAGTGCACAACGCAGATTTGGGTTCTTCGCTCGGTTTGCATTAATTGAGATAGAATTGAGATAGATTTTGAAACGATTCATTTCCAGCCTTATGAGCCTCTATGGGACATCTTGGCTTCGAGTACATATTTGAAGAAGCTCGCTTTGAGAAACGTCAAGGAATTAGAAGGGACTTATTTCTGCGAGATCGAAGGACGTTTGGATTATGCCAGCGAAGATCCTAATCGGCTAGATTGGATCTGTAAACCAATCAAGTATATGAACAATGTACTGGATAAGAAGGTCCAAAAAGTACTCGACTTTCCAAAAATGCGGCCGTGGGTTCCGAATGGAATGTTTGGGTATGAGTTCAAACTCTCAAGAAAAGGATCTGCCCCCCCAAACTTTGCCAAGAGCCTGCATGCCGCATTCGGTGGCGAGCTTTGGGTGAACGGTAAGAAGTGGATGGAGGATGGAGATGAGATGGATGGACTGGATAACGCGACCGAGCAGGCCGCGGCAGAAATTGAGGATTTGAAACGGAAACATCTTGAGGCAATCGTAGCTTGAGAAGAAGAGAAGGAGAGGAAAACCCCGGGCGGTGTACGTGGAGTGCGGGTAGGTACCATGTACGACGAAGCTGGTAGTGCAGCTAGCTAGACGCAACCACTTTTCATTCCGGTAGAGAAACTTCGTGTATGATTGCTGATACGGGTTGGATTTTCTACCATGTCAGATCCTTCTTCTTCCCCCACAAGAGCTTTAGGTCTTCAAATCCTTCACTCACAAACTCTGGGCCAACATCGGGATCCATACCGATACAACATTGCATTGTATAGCTTGTACGCATCGTCCCTTTTGGGGGGCCCTCTCCCCTTTTCCGCTTTTCCGTATCCTCGGGGGTTTCGGGGTCGTCTGCTGGCATTGAAAACGAAGGCTCCAGATCCTCAGACGGCGGAGCCATATTCCACTTCATCTCGAAGGCTGAGATAGGCGTCGCAACAGTCTTCTGAGCCCAATCATAAAGTGTGCCCATCCTCAACCCATCCTTAAAAGTAATTTGCCCAACTTCCAAATCACTTCCCATCTGATAATGCGAAGCTTGCCGAACCTCGAAAATAGTCGCCGGCGGTTGGACAGGAAGCATCCGGCGCCAACTGGCATCCTTCCGTGCATAAGCTGCGCATTTCTCCTTGCTAGAACCCCACTCAAGTTCTGTAAACTGCCACCCTCGGTTTCCACGACCGCTGCACTTGCATTCTGTGGTCTTGAACCAGGGGGTGAACTTTTCCATTAGTAGTGGGTTGAATTCTGGCTTGAGACCACAACTTGGTGGTAAAGGCGCAAAGAAGAGAGCTTGTTGGAAGGGTAATGAGTCCACAGCCGCTTTCCAGTTACGATTGACTCGTTGAGCGTGAACGAGAATGTCGTTGATGGGTAGTTGAATGATGATGGCAGCGGTGAGCTCAGGAAGAGACAGAACTTGGACTTGTGCAGATATTGAAGACATTTTGGCGGTCGGACTTCCTATAATCACTGACAATTAAAGAGGGTGGTCGAAAGCAATGCCTTTGCGATACCTGACGGATTTATACCAGTCGAGAGTGTCAAGGCAGCAGTGAAAGATCAACATGGGTGAGGTCATCTGCAGCAGTGGGGCAGTCCATTCATGCTCCTCGAATTTGAGGCTGAGATTGTTAAGTTACCACCTCACGATATCGAAGCAATCTCTGGGATTCTGACGAGAAGCATGGAAAACTAGGGTGATGTTGAATGCTGGTTCATATGAGAATGACAAATACCTAAGGTCGCTCCACCGTAATTTAAATAGTGCTGGTCATCAGGTGATTACGCTAGGTACTGACCGAAGCGCTTCTTCCTGTCCATGGCTGCTGATGTCTTTCGTTTGATATACCTCAGATCAATCAATACAACGACAAATTGGATGCACTCTCTTTTCACTGCTGAGATGGCCCACAAAGAATATGGCAAGTCGGAAACTCGTGTCACGGACTATGGTTACACGTGACGAATCAGAGACAATGATTCAAGCCATGCGAGTTGAAGGAGCCAAGGCGAAGAGAAAACGACACCCGAAACGGAAGACGGGCTGTATTACTTGCAAGTGAGCAGTCCTTCGAGCTTAATTCTCAAAGCCTATGCCGACTTTACTGACAATCTTTCTAGGGCAAGACGTGTGAAGTGTGACGAAGAAAAGCCTGCTTGCCAAAGATGTAGAACAAGAGGGTTCGCATGTGAAGGTTATGTGATAGTGCCATCAAAGTCACAACAGACAATTGTTTTGGCTCGTCCAAATCTGCTGCCAAAGCCAGTCGCCCGAGCCATCGAGCCCCCACCTAGGCAGTTCCAGGGACGACGCAAGACCAGCGAGCATTTGGCTTTTTCTGCTCCGTAAAAGCTCCAATACTTGCATGCCATTTCGATGAAGACTTCTGGGATTACTTCCTGTTACAGATGAGTCAAGCCGAATCGGCAGTCTGGCATTCTGTCCTTGCCCTGGGAACTCTTCATGAGCAAGGGTCGCTCGATGACGAAGACCAGCGGGCACTACAGCACAGAAGTGGATTGAATCATTACAACAAAGCCATTGCTGATTTGACCAAGAGCACTGATCCGGAGTCGCAGTCGGCTGAGGTAGTTCTGGTGAGCTGCATAGTCTTTGTCTGCGTCGAGATCGTGCTCGGGAATATCAAGAAAGCGATGAGCCATCTTCAAGCGGGAATGCAGATCATCCGATCTTCGGTTACGCCAGGTTCCTTACCGAGCTTCTATCAGTCAAACGGTCAGTTGATCAAGACCAATGTCGTACCAATATTTGAGCACTTCAATGGCCAAAGTTTCATATACGGCAGAAGTCTGATGCCAGCCATCGAGAAATTCCTGAACAGGGCTGACGATGTTCCAACAACTTTTTCTAACTGTCGTGAAGCAGTGGCTTTGCACACAAGTCTTCTTTCGACAGCTCAGCAGTTTGCTGTCACAACATTGAACCCACCTAATCTGGCCTCTGATGAGTATGCTCGACTCCTTAACGAGAAGCATAATCTTCAGCAGAACATAAGAAGATGGTCCAGCGCAGCACAAACACTTATCCAGAACTCTCAATTAACGAAAGATGAACGTGGCAAGATATTACAGATCCAAGGCTCGCACAAAATGGCATCTATCTGGGCATTCAATGCAATCAATACAGACGAGATGTCCTTCGATGCCTTGGCGCACGATTTCGATGCTGTGATCAGGCAGTGCAGGCTTAATCTCAATAAGTGCAGCAAATTCGTGGAGGAGCCAGAAGTCTCCAGGTCGACAAAGTCCTTGCTGCGGCTGCAAAGCATCTCTCCACTGTTTGTCGTCGCAACCAAGTGCCGGAACTCGACCATCAGACGCCAAGCTCTGACTCTGCTTCGACGGTCTCCTCTCAATCAAGGCTTTTGGGATTCGAAAAAGGTTGTCAGAGTTGCCGAGAGGATTATTGAGCTCGAAGAACAAGGATTGGAAGATCTGCGAGACCCTACGGGATTGCTTGTACCATCTGAGTGGGCTCGAATACAGGCTGTGAGTGTAAATCTGGAAAAGACAGACGATAAAATAATGACAGTCGTCTTCGAACGAAAGCTTATGGTGATTGAGGAGTTGTGGCCAAGAGGCTAAGAACCGAAAGCGATGTACGAGAACCTTAAACTTTATTTTCTTTCCCACCCTGGAGCTTCCCGAAACCAGAGATGCCAACATCCTTGATGGACTCCGCGTTTATTGGCCATCATGGCACTAGAGACCAGTTAAAGCCCTACTTTCGTCCCCTGTAGGCTGCCGGGGCATATACCTGCCCCGTTTCGATAGGCCCTTTCAACTTCAACCCTTGTTTGGGACGACCGGGGTACCCACGGCCTGGCTGCTATCAGGCCATTTCAGAAGCCTCTCTTAAGTTGACGGCATAGAGATTGCTCCAGATCATCTCCCTCGTGCCGACAGTATTTTCCTTCTTCGACTTTTCTTCTGTTCTCATGTCCTTTTTCTAGGAGCATCGTAGATGGCTGAGAAGTTCTCGCTCGGAATGGAACCTCTATCACCGTTTGTCTCGACCCCGGTTGACGCTTCGCCATTGAGCTCGGTAGCGGAGCTGTCCTCGCAATGGCAAGGACCAGTGAATACACAATCGTACGTCATCTACCAACAATCGAAAATGTACTTTACTAACGGTGTTCCTAAGTCCGGACGAGCTCGAGCTTCCGGAATACTCAATGTCTCAATCTCTCTATCCTACTCTAGGGGAATATCGATCCTTACACTTCAGAGCATTTTCTATAGCAACAGACACTAGCTCGCTGTCGTCGGGCTTCCCATACTCTCAACGATTAGTCGAACTGGGAATTTCACCCGATCAATGGCTTCAGTTCAGCAATCAAGTTGTCAGCGCAGCTAAGCTCACCAGAACCGAGGACATGGCCGCTTGGACGACAGGTGTAGCGACAGGAACAGGAGCGTTTGCTCTTCTGTTTATTTTGGGGCCCGTGATAGGTTACTACACTGGGAAGTCGATACACAAGAAGACCGTTGTGACGAAGGTCAAGGAGAAATTAGCAGAGGAGGGCAGTTTACGGTCCGTCTTCCGCCAATGGAATGACGGGGTATTCGGAGAGCGAGGGGTACAAGCAATGTTATGCCCACCCACAGAAAGCGGAGAAGTGGTATTCGATGGATGGCCTGGAGCTACTCCGAAGGATCTGGAGAGGGAATCTAGGAGACTGGCAAGGAAATTTAGGATCGTTTTGATGCCTTTCGATGCCCGGATACACTCACTTGGGACATCATCATTGCAGGAAAGCGCTGTATCACCGCAAAGCGATGTTCTCGACAGCTGGAGTCCAGTATCACCTCTTGCCATGGAGATGGGAACGAGTTCACAGCAACTTCGAGAGTTACAATCCAATGCAGTTGCGCGATCAGAGCTTCCCGCAAGAACATCGTCCCTACAGATGGTCGAGCTTCCGAGCGAACAGTCACGACCTATAGCTTTTGAGCTCGATGGAAAATCAACAACGCAATAGATGATCCCTTATGCTATACCCGGTAGCCCAATAGATCACTGTCCTTACGGGAACAGTAATGCAAATCTTCTTTGACCTTGAAAAAGCAGCAGTGTGTAAGTGTCGACCACTCACAAATCATCATAATTATATGCGAAAGGCTGCAATCAAACGGTAGACTCTCCACCCTCGCTTCTGTCACTCCTGAGTGGTCGCGTGCGCTCGGGATCTGACACTTTCCAGTCTTGTGCGACATGTCAGCTTATTCCCCGCAAAAGCTGTGTCCAGTCTGTGTAGACAGCAAACATTCTCGTTCCAACCCCAACTCCTTTTCAATTCACAAAATCTCGTCTTGTAATACATACGCTACTATGGCCATCTGCCTCCTAATAATCCCCCAGGAGATCCGCACAATGATCCTCCTCTACCTACTCCGGTCCCCAACTGGCCACATCGTGCTGTACGCATCTACGTCCAGGCAGTCCACACGGAACGGCACTTTGAAAATCCGGCCTTACGACCCCAACAAACCAAAG
The DNA here is from genome assembly GCA_017365405.1 of Cadophora malorum. NCBI lineage: Eukaryota > Fungi > Ascomycota > Leotiomycetes > Helotiales > Ploettnerulaceae > Cadophora > Cadophora malorum. The sequence continues at coordinate 8,410 of JAFJYH010000452.1, read as the reverse complement.
TCGTATAGGAACGCTCGCACTATCGGCTTTGCAGTTCTACGAACCTGCAGGCAGCTCTACGCCGAGTCTCGCGGCATGATCTGGAAAGAGAATATAGTCACGTTTCAGTTCAGTCGTCCCATTTTCGCTGACGATACGGAAAGAGCTCTTGCACGAGTCTTGAAATACGGGCATGTGTTAGGCGATCATCTCCGGAATGTAGAACTGTGTGCCTTTTGGCTTTGTAAAGACAATGCGAAGAAGTCCCTTCCGGCGCTTGAATTTCTGCAACATTGTGGAGGAAGAGGCGAGTTGAAGAGTGTCACGTTGAGGAACGTATCGGTTGGCAGGGAAGATGGATGGAATATGTGCGAGCAGCTCTATTTGCGACGATTACAATCCGAGGAAGATATGAGGATTCTCGAGGAGGCGCTGAGGGATGCCGGTGGATCTGAAGGGTATTTAAGAGATGTGCAAAGACGATTTGTGTTTGATATTGATTTTTTGTGCACGAAGATGGACGTGCATACTTTGACATGGTGGAAGAGTGTCGGAATTCTAGAAGTGCCGAAACTGATGAAGAGACTTCACGTCGCGTTTGGAGGTGATCTTGAGGTCAATGGAAGGTTATGGATGAGGAATGGTGCAGAGAGGGAGAGCATGTCACATCTTGGGAGGGTTTAATTGAGGCTTAAATGTGCTGTATTTTCGTTACCTGATACTTTATTATGTTCCTTTCGGCATATCTAATTCTCTGGGGGCCGATGACCGAATGGACTGTCTTCTACGGTGCTATCTTTTGTGCTTGGTCTTTGGCATAATGGCACAGTTTTTGCCTGTGGCTATGTTAAAGGATGTAGCAGGATTGCGGGATGGTAAGTGTTGTGAGTGATTACTCTGGAGCCGGCGGCATCCACATGGTGCCATTGACCCATAACTCCCCACTGATTATGCCAAGTACTCGGGTAAAGAAAGGTCCAAAGGTAATGTTGCGATGCTGCATATTGACACCATTGAAGACCCATTTTCTCTTGGTCACTCCCTTTGCCTGGAGAGTATCTCGTGTGTACACTAGAGCCAGGAGCAACCGAAGGTTTGGAAATTGATCACCTGGACAATCCCATAGGGCGTGTACTGGTGGTGGTGGAAGGTCTGGAATTTGAGCCAGAGGTCCCTCGCTGACTGGAGTCACGCATGTGCAAGTAACGTTTTTCAGATGATTGCATCCCCTCAAAAAAAAAAGCTCGAATCGTAAGAACGGACCCTTCTGAGGCAAGGAGCCCATGAAGTGCACATCTTTTAGATGATCCAACCAAAGTACCGGCTTGCTCAGGATACGGCTCTCGAAAGCTAAGTTGTCGACGAAGGAAATTGTGATCCGTTGTTAGGCCAGAAGAAACCCTTGGTCTCCTTGTATACCTGCTTTGAAGTACGAAGCAGAGAGAGGCCGATGGTTGAGTTTTCTGGAGGCAAGACTTGGCCGTCTTCGTGACATGCTACGATGCGCAAGCCATTTTGCTCTCGAACTCCAACCTGAAGTGAGACATGACCTGTTGGGGCAAGAGCTTGAAGCCAAATCATGTCCCGGATCTCTCGTGGGAATGGCAGCGTGTCGGCCGTGTTCGGGCCCGAGTGGTTAGACTCCATTGTGTTTGCAGATCTTTGAGAGAGCATAAAGAAAGTCTCTTGTGGCTTTGAGGACATTGTCTGTGGAGAATAGTATAAAGGAATCTTGGGACAGAGATAATGAGCTTGGATTTATAGATGTACTGGGTTTCTTTGATCTCTAGTAAAACAAGAGTCAATCGCTTTGTGGCCTAGAATAAAGCGGTCTGACGAGGAACAATGGCTATGCATCAAAGTTCACGCAGGGGAGTAGCTGAACAGAGGAATTGGAAACGCCCTGCCTATACACCAAAAACCAAAGCTTGAGAGGACATGAATGTTGAACGGAGGCTTCTTAACATAACCTCTGTCGCGTGGCTATAAGCTCTCTGTCATAATTCTTCAGGCAGAAATTGCATTGAGCGAAGTTCCAGGACCTCTTCTGGTTCAAGAATCATTTCTTGTAAAGCTATACATACAAGCAATTCTCAATCCTGATCTCTCATCCATTTCGGCGCTGGAATCGGTGGGTCGTCAGGAATTGAACCATCCTTGATGAACTGTGTCTTCCCCAACCACAATTCATTATTGGTAGTGCTTAAAGAGAGATGCAAATAGTTAAGGATGAAAGGCAACTCAGCCAATTTCCAATCCGGTCTGAGTTTATATCGTTCTTCGAAGTATTGTCTCCTCCTCTTAGGAACTTTGAGCAATCCAAAATCTCCATCGAAAATCAATTTCTTGTCTACCATCGGCAGCACCGAATTTTCTCTCTCAACGGCTCGTCTAAACTCTGATGCGACTTCTCGATACGGGGACAAGGAGAGATCCCAGTCATAAAGGAGATGCCGCAATTTGTCTCCTTCGATCCAAACACGCCGTCGTTTCCGGCACTCAAATCCATTCCTGAGTGTCAAGCTTTTTAGATTTTTACACTTCTCCATAATTCCCAACATCATTTTCAGCTGTGCCGAGTAGACATAAGAGAAGTAGATCTGAGCATGTACCAAATTCTCCATCCAGATATGTTGCCAAAGTTCTATCAGCCCCGCGTATGTGCAGTGTGGTGGTTCAAATGACCGCTCGGATCCGAAATAGTTGAAATTCCTGCATACGAATTTGAATTGATTGTGTTCCCAAAATACTATCTTGGCTTCGTCGCGAATTTGCTTACAGGTTCCGAGCAGACCAAGTGTGATATTCGTCCATGTGGCTGTTAAGGGGGGGTGTCATCGGAGGATTTGAGGGCCGGATCCTTAAACGACAGTTGGTATTCTGTTGGAGATAGAATTCGATGTTTTTGGTAGGAGCTAGGACTTGGGTATAGATGATGTCACGAAGCTCTCGTGGGAGGGCAATGAAGCCATGATCGGTGCTTGTAGTTGTCATCCTGTGCCGAGATACGTGGAATCCTCAGGGTCAGAAGTAAAGAAGTAAAGGTGTTCATCTCACGCGATGAGTAAAATCCGAGACAGATATACAAAGGGGAACTACCATGTGTTTCGACCTTCTGCGATAGAAGTAAGCCTTGTCCACTGTGTGATAATCAGATGATCGCGAGCTAAGTCGCTAGTTGGACAATGGGCAGATATCGGTCAAAACTAGAACTCGCGAAGATTGGATATCCGGAGTCAGCTCCTGTTCAAATTTGGCAAATCAAATTTATGAAAGACTTCTTTCTGCTATTGCTGAGAAAAACTTTGGATGTAAGCAGGAAGTATTCTGATCTTTCAATGAAGTCCTGCTTGGAAGCTCAAATCTCGATGAAAGATCAACTTTACGACGACTCGGTGTCAAGAAGATCTAGATCTTGGCATTTAAAAATCAGCGAAAAGAGTCCGGACCACTTTCTTGGACCCTAAGCTAAGTATTACAGACCTAGTAGAGACCATGACTCAAAAATGACTTTATGATGTAAGGGTACTCAAAGTTTGATCCGAAGCATTTCTTCACTTTCCTAGTACCGTCAATTCGCATCCTCCACAATTCCGCAACCAGAATCTCATTCATCACACTTCCAAAGCCGCGAACATGGAGGGCCCGAAGCCCAGGAATCTGCTCACACTCCCTACCGAGATCCAGGTCATGATCTACAGACACGCCATCGAATCTAGTGGACATTTGATGCTTGTCAAGAGAGCACCCGGAGGCTCAATTCCGGATGGAACGCACGACTACCTCCCAGTATCCTTCGATACAAACTACTGCAACGGCCGAGAGAATGTCCTATATGACGAGGAGAACATTATCCGATTCGACTGGCTGCGGACCTGCCGAGAGATACATCGCCTGTCAAAGGACATTCTTTTGAAAGAAACTTGTTTTCACATCGTTCCAGTACAACATTTCTTGGACGACTCTACCGCCTCCTGGGGTCTTCCTAAGTATTGGAGAGGCATCTCACCAGCAAATCTTGTCGATGTGCATCTGCATTGAGCTTCCTTCTCGGACTCGGAAGACGTTTTCGATGCGGTCACAGAGCTTTGGAGTTGCAAAAACTTGCAACGATTTGCCTTCACAATGGACAAACTTGTCGATAATATGGTGTTTATGTGCTTGTTATCTGTCTTTGAACTGGTGATGGATTTTCGCCAAGAGGTCAAGAAGAAATTTTTTATTTGCCGGCTATGAGATATGATGCACCATCTGACAACATTCCTTCTGGAGTCCTAGAGGAGTGGCTTGTGGAACGTCTCTGATCTTTTGGTCGTTACCAATTTCTTGTTCGGTGGTGAGTTATGGGTGCGAGGAAAGCTTTGGATGAAAGATTACATTTTACAATGTGAGAAGACGGATGTCCTGCGGATGTTTGTCAAGGATGTCGAGACAGATGAAGGCAAGATCCAGGAAATGTTGGAGGACGAGAGAATATTGGGCAGCATCTGTCCTGCCACAGAAGAGGAGAGGATTACTCTGAGGAACAGATTGAAATTACATGACCTGCTCAAACTTTGTATGGATAGGAGCTTGGCTAATTGACGCTGTTATTGTTGGCCATGATTAACAACAATAACAATACGCTTGGGTAAGTGAGATTGCCGAGAAATATCATCTATTGCCTCAATTGCCTAGATCCACATCGATTGTTCCGGATGCAAGAAATGCCCCCCCAATGTGTCTCATAATTTTTATGACATAACTATAAAACAATTCTAACTGTGCCATTTGCGAGACTACTCCATCCGCCGCTCCTGCCTAGCTCGACCGTTCTGCGCCAACAATAACTAACAACCACTTCTATGCAATCCGCCATCGATTTATCAGACAAGCTACAACAGATTTCATCTCATTCAGCCAAGATGTCTCAAAGTCGCCATTTTTTTACCATCCCACGCGAGGTTCGCGACGAGTTATACTCCTGGATTCTGGTCTCGCCGACTGGCTTCGTCCGATCCATCATCCCCAACCTCCTACCGAGCGATCCAATACCCTCAAATCTACGTTTCAGATACAGCCTCCACACACCCTTCCAACAAACATCCTCGCGAACGATATCCTTGACCATTTTGCGCACTTGCCGGCAGATCTACGAGGAAGCGAGAGACATATTCTGGCATCACAACATCATCGTTACGAGTTGAACGATTGGACGTATGAACATCGGCAACGAGTCCGATTGTGCCGTAGTCCATTCACAGATTGGACAATGGAGGTTGGTGATACAAAGATTTTTGTTTGAGGTGCTGGGAAAGTTTGAAGGTGTGGGAAAGATGAAGGGGTTCAAAGTTTTGCAGGAGGAAGAGGCGAGTAAGGTGGAAGAGACCTACGGTTGTGTTTTGGAGGAGAAGATGGAGAGTATGAGTGGGCAGGTGGTGAAGTTGGTCATGGAAAATACTATATTCTCTCCTCACATATAAATACGAGCTAGAGGTTGCCTTGTTAAATACTATGTTGTCGATTTGATCGCCGCCTTGCCATATTGAAAAAAAGGTGTGAAATAGAGCCTACCACTACCAATCTTCTTCTCACTCCTCACTTGAGACTTCGATGATCATACTCTCATGTTATGTAAAAAGTTTGAGACAACATTTTATAAGAATCACTTCCTCGCTAATTCTTTCTAACCCACCCTGTTGATTTTTCATCGTGTTGTCATCCCGCTGCATACGTGATCACCGACGCCCAGCATTGGTATCCGTGCAATTTTCTAATATCTGTCGAGCAAGCCTTAGTACTGAGAAGTCAATCATAGGATGGACATACGTGAGGTACAGAAAGGACAAGGAAATCCACTTAGCGTCATCTTTGTTCTTTCCAAGAGATAAGATAACAATCCTTGGTGTTTTCACGTATCTTGGCGTCTGAAGATTGCTTCGCTTTGACTGCTCTCCACTACAGCCCTAATGCTTTCCCCAGGTTTTTCCCTTCCAGACTAAGATCATCCGGATGAATTGAAACATCAAACCTTGTTCGAGTAGAACTCTGCGTTATCTCGGAAATCGGGATTGTGGTGTTGCTTGGCTAAATGACGCAGTCATGGTGATTTTATCCTATGCTCGATGAGATATGCGAATAGCTAAAGTCCATATAGTCGACTTTTTTACGAATATAATGAACCGTCAAACGACTTCAAATTGGAGTAAAGTAAATAAACAAAGAAAAGGGGGTGAAGCATAAGACAACGAAATGATGTCGGCATGCAGAAGTCCGAGGCATCCCCAGACGCTAAGAGAGGACACTAAAAATTTCCCCATACGCCGAAAAAGGGTCGGAGCAAAACAGCTCACTTCACGAGTCATCGTCTCTTCCATCCCGGCCTGACTCCTTTCTCTACCTCTCCTCTTACCACATACTTAAGACTTCAATTGTCTCTTGATATCTTCTCTCCATATACATCATCATGTTGTCCTCCGTTAGAGTAGCAAGCCGACAGGCTGTCTCCCGGGGAATTGCCTCCAGAAGCTCTGTAGCTGTCGCATCCCGCCAAGCGTCAACGTGGGCTAATGTACCTCAAGGACCTCCTGTAAGTCATAGCCATCTGCGAACTGACGTGCGAACTGTTCACTAACTATGCAATAGGATGTAAGTGCCTGACTCGAGTTTCAACTGTCCAGAATACTAATAGAATGCGTTCGTGAAGGCTATCTTGGGTACGTTGAAAGTGGAGAGGAAGGAGGAATTGCTTTTTTTTGACAGCACATAGGTATCACGGAAGCCTTCAAGGCAGACAGCTTCAAGGAGAAGATCAATCTAGGTATGCCAGACGATAATCCTTTGAATTGGCAGTGCTAATGGTCATCTGCAGGTGTCGGCGCATACCGTGACGACCAAGGAAAGCCATACGTCCTCCCCTCCGTACGAACCGCCGAAGACAAAGTCGTGTCTGCACAACTTAACAAGGAGTACGCCGGAATTACTGGTGTTCCTGAGTTCACAAAGGCCGCTGCTCTCCTCGCATACGGTCCCGGATCCAGCGCTCTCGACCGCCTCGTCATCACACAATCCATCTCCGGAACAGGCGCCCTCAGAATCGGTGGAGCTTTCCTCGAACGTCATTACCCAGGCGCAAAGAAGATCTACATCCCGACCCCATCATGGGCAAACCACGCTGCTGTGTTCAAGGATTCAGGATTGGAGGTTGAGAAGTACAGATACTACAATAAGGATACCATTGGTTTGGACTTCGAGGGTATGGTCGCAGATATTAAGGGCGCCCCAGAGGGAAGCATCTTCTTGCTCCACGCATGTGCACACAACCCTACTGGTGTTGACCCAACACCCGAGCAATGGAAGGAAATCAGCAATGCTGTCAAGGCTGGTAACCACTATGCTTTCTTCGATATGGCATACCAGGGCTTTGCTTCAGGTGACACTGACAAGGATGCTTTCCCAATCCGACACTTTGTTTCTGAGGGTCACAACATCTGCCTTGCTCAGTCGTTCGCTAAGAACATGGTACGGACCACTCTGTCATGGTAACATGAGCGATTTTACTAACAGCAAATAGGGTCTCTACGGAGAGCGTGTAGGCGCCTTCTCCATCGTCGCCGCCGACGCCGCCGAAGCCAAGCGCATCGACTCCCAAGTCAAGATCCTCGTCCGCCCTCTCTACTCCAACCCACCCGTCCACGGCGCCCGCATCGCGTCCGAGATCCTCAACGACAAGGCTCTCAACAAGCAATGGCTCGGCGAAGTCAAGGGCATGGCCGACCGTATCATCACCATGCGCGCACTCCTGAAGAAGGAACTCGAGGCTTTGGGATCGAAGCACGACTGGAGCCATATCACCAGCCAAATTGGCATGTTCGCTTATACTGGTCTGACGCCCGAGCAGATGGATAAGTTGGCCAAGGAGCACTCGGTTTATGCTACGAAGGATGGGAGAATCTCGGTTGCAGGTATTACGTCGGGGAATGTTAAGAGACTTGCTGCTGCTATTCATGCTGTTAAGCCTTAGATTTAGAAGGGCCGATGGTGCTCGCTTGATCTGATGACTTTCTTGGGAAATAGAATGCTGGATACGCTGGTGTGGTTGGCTATACCTATAGAATAGTCCGCCAATGTAAAACAATGTCGCTTAATACATCATCACATCCCAGCTCCGTTCATTTGATCCTCCTTCTCGTGATCTCTCCTTCTTTGGGCATCTCTGAGCTGGCTTGGGATCTGAAGCCCAACGTTCGGCATCGTAGCACGGATGCCGAGATTCAGTCTCTATGTCCATGTCCACCGCAACCCGTCCTCAATGAAGGACCTCATCTCAGCTCACTTCATCTCCCCCTCAACCTCTCCACATCCCTCCCCACACTCTCAACCTCCCTCATCAACTCCCCATAAACCCTCGCACACTCCCTCAACACCTTCTCCTTCTCTCCCCCCTCCCCAC
>JAFJYH010000451.1:0-29781 GCA_017365405.1 Cadophora malorum | reverse complement strand
CTCTCCCTCTTACTCCCCTGATCCCTCCCCCTAACCCTCCAATAATAAATCGGCACCCCAGCACCAATAAATAGAACAACAATCACCGTCTGCAACGGCTCCGCGAATACCGCTCTACTCAACAAGAACAGACTCACGCAGCAGAAGATAATTGGCGTAGTGATCCACGTCCTATACGGTCTCTCCAAATTCGGCTCTCGCACTCTCAGGATGATGAGCCCGAGTACAGTGAAGAAATAGAATGTATAGCCCGCAACGCCGTAGAATGTCACGAGGGTGCCGAACTCGCCAACGAGGATATATCCTGCTGTTAACGCGGCGTTGAGGATCATGGCGTTGACGGGCGTGAAGAAAAGTCCTGTTTCCTCGTCTCCGAACATGCGTGCTAGCGTTTTCGAAGCCCAGTTTCGGGTTCGGAGCGTGTTGATGTTGGGTTCTGCGCTATTTCCGACTCCAATCTTTCCAAATACTGCTGGGAGGAGGCCTTCTTTGCCCGCTACGTATACTAGGCGACCAGATGTGAATGTCGTGGCGTTTAAGGCTCCGAAACAGGATGCTGAGACGATTAATGCCAGGATGAGAGATCCAATTGGTCCGAATACTTTGTTGCCGAACATTACTGCCACAGTGTTGGAGTGGTTGATGGTGCTTAGAGGTAAGACGAAGAAATATGCGACGTTGGCAAGTAGGTAGGAGAGGATTACCAAAGGCATCGCGGTATGGATGACGCGCGGTAGATCTCTGGTTGGGTTGCGGAATTCTCCTACAACGTAGTTGGTCTGAAAATCAGCAGAGAGTCTCTGATCAGAATTCTACACTCACATTATCCCATCCATCAAAAGCCCAGAGTCCAGCATATAGAGCAACAGCCCAAGAACTAGCACTCTTACTCGTCCCATCAAACCATCCCTTGTCCTTCCAATCCTGATTCGCATTTCCAGAAGTCGAAAATCCTGTGAGCGCAACCACTATACCAACAACCGTAACACCAAGCAATGCAACGAACTTGAAGAACATAAACATGTCTCCCATCTTCGTCCCGAGTTTCGTAGATATGCAATTCAGCAGTGTGACCGCGAATAATCCGACCAACGCCACGCTCTTATTGATCCAAGCACTAACATTCTCCGCCTCTGCTCCAATCGCTGCCCGGACGAGGTATTCCCCCATGATTATAGATATGATGGCGCTTGATCCAGGCTTCAACACCATCACCGCAGACCAGGTGAACAGGAAGCCCGATAGCTCTCCATAAATCTTGGACAAATACACCTGCGCTCCTCCATTTAACGGTATAGCTCCTCCCAACTCCGCATAACTCGAAGCCCCCGTCCAAGCCAATACCCCAGCAATCGTCCATACAATCAGCGAAGCTCCAGGCGATCCAGCATTTGCATTGACCTGACTAGGGGACGAGAAAATTCCAGATCCAATGATCAATCCCACTATCAAAGACAGTCCATTCAAATACGTCAGCGTCTTGTGCTTTTCCAGCGATCCTCCCCCTAATGCCGTCTGCCCATTCGAAGATGATATAGGGGCTCCAATTGGCGCATAGCCATTCCCAGACGTGGAGGAGAGAGGGTAGAGATTGGATGTGAAGTCAAACACAGAGGAGTTCGAATACGATCGATTGCCCCTGGTATTCGCAGCTGGGTTCCGTGCATCGAGAGGATCGTCTGCCTCTAGAGAAAGCTTTCTCGAAGAGGATATGCCGGATCGTGATGAGGAAGAGGATGTTCGTGCACCTGGGGAGCTCGAGGCCAGACTGGCCAGTTCTAGAGAGTCGCGCGCATGAGGTTGGAGGTTGGAGTAGGGTCGTGACATGGTATTTCGTGCTTTATGTCCTCATGCTCTGGCGAAGGGATGTAGTTGAGTGCGATTGGGGCTTTGGTATTATTGTATTTTCTGGATCATGTCGTCGTGAAGTCGTGAGGTTGGAATAGGAGATATACGGGATATCGGGAGCGTGAAAATATGTACTCGAAGAGCAAAGTATTAGAGAAGAAGAAGCGACGTGGAGATGCGACTGATGCTTGATGCTTGATGCTTGATGCTTGCAGAGTTTCGATGTTCCGTTCTCCTTCTGCAGTCCTCGTCCTCTTCATTCCTGCTTGGACTGCCGCGCAGAGCTGGGCTGGCTTGGCGGAGCTTGTCTCATCTGCAATGCACGGACCAATTTATTTTGCTTGAAGCTCCAAGCTCCAAGCTCTCCATCCAACCTTCAAGCATGAATTGAAATGAAGCAATTCCCAACTACACAATGATGCGATTGCCATAGTGCATGATGCCCGACAGACGAGATGTTTACGGCAATTGGCAGAAACGGTCAACGGAGGCTCCGTCCTGCTTGCCAGCGAATTCTTGGAGGTGGATGTAGCCCATATCTCAGACGAGGAATCAGGTCATCTTCTTACAATGGCCTCGACCTTCCAGCATTGGACAAGAAATGGCGGGCAAAATGGGAGGCAGGGAGGCAAGATAGGTCTGGTACAGGAGGCAGGAAAGATGCCATTTTGGAAGAGCACAAGGCGTCTCCGCGCACCTGGGAGGGTATCTCGAAGACAGGACAGGGCGAACGGAAACAAGAGAATGAGGTTATGAAGGGGAAACCCCAGGAAGGGCTCAACGATTGTAGCAAAGGTCGAAAATATGTACTTCCTATGTTCCCATACCCCTCTGGAAATCTACATCTCGGCCACCTCAGAGTCTACACCATTTCAGATGTCCTAGCAAGATTCCACAGAATGCAAGGCTTTGAGGTGACGCATCCAATTGGATGGGATGCCTTTGGTCTGCCAGCAGAGAATGCAGCAATCGAGAGAGGGGTCGAACCTGCCTCATGGACCAGGCAGAATATCCAGAAGATGAAGTCGCAGTTGGAAGCCATGAATGGAGAATGGGATTGGGATAAGGTATGTGGAATTTCCCTCAGGGGAAACAATGCTTATCTGTTAGGAATTTGCAACATGTGATCCTACATTTTATAAGCATACCCAGCAGCTCTTCCTCCTACTCCACAAAGCCGGCCTTGCATACCAAGCAGAATCGTTGGTAAACTACGATCCTGTGGACAAGACTGTTCTGGCAAACGAACAAGTGGACTCCAATGGATGTTCATGGAGGTCTGGAGCCAAGGTTGAGAAGAAGATGTTGACACAATGGTTCTTCAAAATATCGGAATACAGACAAGAATTGCTGGATGGGCTAAAAGAGCTTGAGAAGAATAGAGCATGGCCGGAACGAGTATTGTCAATGCAGAAGAACTGGCTTGGGAAGTCAACGGGAGCTCGAATAAAGTTCCCAGTTGTGGCATACGACCAACAAACACATTCCGACATCGAGGTGTTCACTACCAGGCCAGATACCCTGTACGGTGTGCAGTATGTTGCTTTGGCTGCAACACACCCTATTGTCCAGTCTCTGGCAAATGCCGATATAGAACTTCAAGCTTTCCTTGACACCATTCCAGCTCTTCCACAAGACTCCAAAGTCGGATACCTACTTCCACATGTCCGAGCTCTGAATCCACTCGCCTACGAGGAGTCAACGCCAGATGCCATAAAGGCTTCATTACCCATCTACGTTGCACCTTATGTCCTCGGGGATTATGGAGATGGAGCTGTAATGGGTGTTCCGGGTCACGATACTCGTGATCACTCTTTCTGGAAACACAATCGCTATGACGATCCTGTTCGTTTCGTCGTTTCTCAGTCCCCAGATGAAGCCACGAGTGTTCTTCAAACTAGCCCCTTCATTCATCATGGGCATCTCACCAAGCACAGCGGGCCACACGCTGGGATGACCACTGCAACTGCCACGAGAGAAATCGTCAATCTCTTGAAGTCGAAAGGGCTTGGCTCAGAAGCAGAAACTTGGCGTCTCCGAGATTGGCTGGTCAGTCGACAACGATATTGGGGAACTCCAATTCCTATCATTCACTGCAGTACCTGTGGTCCTGTTCCCGTGCCAGATGACCAACTTCCTGTGGAACTTCCGACTATAGACAGCCATTGGGCAAATGGAAAGACTGGAAATCCTCTCGAACATGCCCACGATTGGATCAATACTCCTTGTCCTAAGTGTGGGGAAGCATCCAAGAGAGATACAGACACCATGGATACGTTCGTTGATTCCAGCTGGTACTTTATGAGATTTCCGGATCCAAAGAATCCCGATTCTCCTTTCTCTCCTGAGGCGGCCAATGCAAACCTGCCAGTGGACTTGTATATCGGAGGGGTAGAGCATGCGATATTGCATCTCCTCTACTCAAGATTCATTTCTAAGTTCCTGGCATCAACGCCACTCTGGCCAGATGGTGCAGAGGTTAACGGAGAGCCATTCAAAAAGCTCCTGGCTCAAGGAATGGTTCACGGGAGAACTTACTCTGACCCAACAACTGGCCGATTTCTAAAACCAGATGAGGTGGATCTCACAGACCCAGTGAAACCTCTCATCACTGCCACTAACGAGATCGCGAATGTCAGCTTCGAGAAGATGTCAAAGTCGAAATACAATGGTGTCGATCCTGGGACTTGTATGGCGAAATACGGAGCAGATGCCACTAGAGCTCACATACTGTTTCAAGCACCAGTCAGCGAGGTACTTGAATGGGACGAGGAGAAGATTGCCGGAGTTACTCGTTGGCTTCGGAGACTTTACGAGATGATCCTCAAGAATCAGGATCTTTGGACTGAGTCGAACAGAATGGATGACTTCAGTCCGAAGCTCTACTTTCTCCAGAGCCGACCGCCCAAACACCGAGAAGCGACCCTCGAATCTCTAGCGAAAGACCGCGAGTTATGGCGATCGGTACAAGCCACCATATCGAATGTAACGCAATCATACGGCAAAACTCACTCCCTCAACACCGTTGTCTCGGACTTAATGACTCTTACGAACACCATCGCAGAATACAACGACGTCAAAATTGACCAATCTATTCACAAGACCGTCTACAAACCCGACCACCGCCTCTCTCTTCACGCAACAAGAGCTTTGGTTCAAATGATGGCCCCGATCACTCCAGCCTTCTCAGAAGAATGCTGGCGCCTCCTCAATTCCAACCCAAGCCACTCGATCTTTGCCTCACCATTCCCCATCGAAGACGGAACTTTTGACTTGCTTGCCCCAACGACACGGACTTGTGTCGTGCAAGTTAATGGGAAGATGAAATGCGTCGTCAAGATTCCGATTCAAGAGGAGGGGTTGTCGAGACCAAAGTTGGAACAGTGGCTCAAAGAACGGATTCTGGAGACGGATGAGGGGATGGAGAAGTTGATGGGGAGTGGGAAGGGTGTCGATGTTAGGAAGGCGAAAAAGATGATTGTCATTAAAGAGGGCAAGACGGTCAATTTCGTCATGTAGGTTAGGATTTTGGTGAAGTGGGCATGGGAGATGGAAGATGTAAGACGTTATACCCTGGGTGTGTTGTATGATTATTTGATTGGGATAGATCAAAAGCGCTGCTATCTCCACTACCTTCGTCCCCTCTTCTCCTTTACTCTCCAAGTCACGACCCGCACGACAACCATGATTTTTCGCGCCTCTCCAAATCTAACTGTTCAAAACATGGGCGCGTAAAACAGAAGAGGTGCGCTCCCATCTTGATGCGGCCGCAACATGGTATCACAATAGGATAGGTGCTGGGGGTGTTCCCGGGCGGTCGACCCAGACGCGTTCGGGAGGCACAGCCTGTCGCGCAACGCACTCTGAGAATCCTCCACATGCATGCACGACATCAGGGGCGTGGGGGTTTCGAGCCACAACCTGTCAGATAAGCGCATGACATCCCTCATCCTCCTTCCCGTCTTGCCTTCCTCGCAGGCATGTTTGCTCGTAAATTCGTTTCGTGTTTCATGAGGCTCGTTCTGCGACGATCTATCACGCAGGGGTCGATCGAATAGGTCACTGAGGCGACAGTCCTCATGGATGGGATTTGGCCACCTGGTCTGCGTTCAAAAGCAACTGCCAACTGTAGGTCTGCGCTGGGCGCTGAAACGAATGTCCGGAGATACTTGCAAATGTGTCTAGCGTATGTTGGTTGCTGCGGAGCTGCCTAGCTTGAACGCAATATCATATATCTGCTCCTTTCTTCTGTGAGTCTTATACTTTGCGAGCAGGTCAAAAAACTGTTTTACTTTGCAACTTGGTCCATTCCTCTTTACAATCTTACCGTCTCTCGTCTTATTGTGTCTACATACTGTATTTGCGAGCAGGTCTGCAAATCGTTTACAGTCTTTTGTTTTTGTGCTTCCTGGGTCGCAATGTCAGGACCGGCTGAAGGAGAGCTTAGGGCCAAGCAAATTATCCAGGATATAGTCAGAGAACATGGTTTTGTTCAAGAGAGCACTCTCCAGTTGATCAACTCCCTAGTCAGCCAAGACGCACGGCGGGAGGTTGAGCAAGCGCTTCTTGCCAAAGACATTCAAATCGGCTCTTCCGTCTTGACGTAAGCTTTCATTCCAACACACGACAGATCATTTCTGACTTCACCAGGCTGGCAAAAAACTTGTACACAAGTCAGGCGCGATTTGTCTTTGAAATTCTCCAAAATGCAGATGACAATCAATATACAAGGGGGCAGGATCCCTACGTTGAATTTCGAGTCCACCCAGATCGAATTGTCATTGAGTGCAATGAAGATGGCTTCAAGCGGCAGAACCTCACAGCAATTTGCGACATCGGAAAGAGCTCTAAGACTGGATCGCAGGGCTACATTGGCGAGAAAGGTATCGGATTTAAATCAGTCTTTATGGCAGCTTGGAGGGTACATATCCAGTCCGGGCACTTTTCATTCGATTTTGTCCACCGAAAAGGCGATTCTGGAATGGGTATGATCACACCGAGATGGCAGGAAGAAAGAGATCCCTCTCTTCCGTTCGATTTGACGAGAATCACGTTGTACTTGCATGATGAGGCCGACCCTGCTAAGCGCGAAAGAGATCGTCGGATCGTCAATGATCAGTTTCTTGAGCTGCAAGACACACTCCTCTTGTTTTTGAGGAAGTTGCGCAAGATCAAGGTTTCCTTCTACGACGAAGAGGGTATTCAAACGAACGGCATAATATTTACTCTCAGGAGGGTAGATGCCTCGAACGCTGCAGTCATTGAACGGACGTGTCCTGATGCATCGCAAGATCGGAAGCGAACCTACCATATCGTCAAGCACACTGCCAGGGGACTTGCTAGGAGCGAGAATAGAGAATTGTCCGAAAATGAGGAGGCCACCAGATCCTTTGCAACATCCGAGATTGTGCTTGCATTTCCTGTGATCGAGGACCCAGTGACCGGAGAGGAGGTTCCGGTGATTGAGCCCCAAGAAGTGTATGCGTTTCTACCTGTGAAAAAGATGGGCTTCAATGTCAGTGCCTGCTTTCCTTCCCTTCTTCCATACATTAACGACGAAACAGTTCCTGATTCAAGCGGACTTTGTAACTCAAGCAAATCGACAAGACATTGTGATGACCTCTCAGAGGAATCAAGGACTCATAGAGGCCATTGCGGATGCTTTCGTTGCGGGCGTCTTACAGCTCTGCCATCATCAAACCCTCGAGTACCGATGGATGAGATACCTACCTGTGGAAACCAGCTACCCATGGGATGGCCTCTGGAGCGATCTCGTATCTAGCATCAAATCCAAAATTGAGGACTTGGCTGTTTTCCGGTCTCTTGAAAGAGGGACTCGTCGCACAATAAAGGACCTCTTCTACCGACTACCTGAGTTCAATGATGTACATGGAGTGCCACTGTTTGCTGACCTACGCTCAGAGGCATATTTGTCTGACTCTTATGCTCTATCAGATATTGCAATCCTCAAAACCTTCGGCCTTGAGAGCTTACCTTATCCCCATCTAATCGCAATGGTAAGGCAAGATCTGTTGGCAGGACCTTCAAATTCGAGGATCAAAAGCCTAAACACCGATGACGCCTGGAATAGCAAGGCTTATGAAGCTTTGAATACTGTTTGGACGAACGGACAACCTCCTACCATTCAACGTCTTCAGCAATTAAATATCATCCCGTTGCAAGATGGCTCGTGGGTCGCTTCAGATTCTGGGGAGATTTACTATCCTATGTACGGAGATGCAGCGGTTCCAAAAGACTTGGGGATGAGACTGATCCATCCGACGGCAATGAAAAACGAAACCCGTCGCGCCTTTCTCGATAAACTGGGAGTCCGTCCAATCGATATTTCGATCGTATCCCGCATTCGTGAACTTATTCTCCACCGGCCGATGGGGCCACCGGTAGCTGTCAACCTTCAGTCTTCTGTCGAGCGAATGAAATTTCTATTTATTACGCAGCTCCACCATCCCCACGAGAACTGCGACATGTCAAACAAGTTTATGGTCTACAATCACCTTGACGAGGCGATGTATCCTATTACTGCCGACATGTATATTTCAAACGACGACCCTTACGGCGCTGAACTGTTCCTGCGACAGGAAGGTCGCCAAGTCAATTGCATCAATGCGAGGTACTTCGAGGAAATCCCTTCTTCTGCACCTGGATCGAACCGTACCTTGCGTCAATGGATGTATCAGCATATGGGCATTCGGCAGCATCTTCGGCTAGTTTCTGCTGATCGAACGTCGCTCTCCTCGGAGTGCTTGGACACTGCCAGAACCCGACAAGCAGAATTCCTTGGTTTCCTGGGACATCTATGGCCCATTGAAGGGGATTTTGTGCTCGCTGAAGCGACGCTGTTGACTGCTTTGAAAAGGATACCAGTTATTTGCCTCGGCGGGGACATTGAGCAGCTTCGCAACACGTATTTTCCTCTCCAACCACTGCTAGACGTGCACAGACGCTTCTTGGGCAACGAATACTTTCCATTCATTCAATCTTCCGAGTTGTCCGGCCAAGATCAGGTTCCTCCTCCCTGGTCATTCCTCGTCAGAAACCTCGGTGTTGGCTCCGTAGATAACACTGACTTCCGACTGCAACTCATGAAATTCCTCAAGCAGGCGAATAATGATGCAGAGGTTCTAGCAAACCCGTCACGCGTGATTGACCTATATCAGTCGCTCGATGCCTGCTTGAGGATGTCCGAGAATCCTGAGGCATGGACGCGAAAGATCCGGTGGGAACCCTTTGCAGATCACGAATATTCTATTGTATATTGACTGACTTGCTCAACAGCCTTACTTTCCATAATCACGATCTCATCTTCGTGCCTCGATGGAAGTCCAAGCCAGCAACATGGAAGAGTCCCATCGAGTGTCTGTGGGATGCACCTGGTGACTTCACGAGCAAAGTTCCTTTGAAGGAAGTATATACTTCTACTTTCGGCCATTTGAGCACCAAGCTAGGCCACGCGATAGAATTCCTCCGTGGGACCCTGGATATCAACAATATCAATTGGCCTAATGTGATCGCTGAACTCAAGGACTTGAAGCTTCAACGGAATATGACAGGTCAAGCGGCTCAACAGCTTTTCGCCATATTATCTGAAAAGTCACCGACTGAGGAGGATGACAAGGAAGAGATGAGGTAATCCACCTCAGCTGAACGATGATTTTGAACTGACTCTTGGCAGGGAAGATTTCGAAACAGAAGCTCTCATCTACTTTGACCACAATGGCACGCCAGGATGGCATAAACCATCAGAGTGTGTGTGGTCCGATACAACCCATATTCACGGAAAGATCGCAATCAACGCCCAGTATAGTGATCTCAAAGACCTCTTCGTGGGAAAGCTCCAAGTGCCACAGCTGGACTTGACAATGGTCCTCGACCAGCTGCTAGCAGCAAGGTCCCTAAATATTCCTGCGTCGGAAGTCAAAGAACTTTTGAAAACTCTCAACTCGTTCCTCCGCACAGAAGTAACTCCACCAAGGCCAAATCGGCTTCTCAATGCCCGGGTATTCCCGATCAGAGAACCAGGCAGCGGCAACGTCATTCTTTGCAAATCGGATACACAATTCACTCTGGTTGACCGAGAAGGTCCACCCAGTCGATTCATAGAGCACATTAGGGTCCTAGATTTCACACTACAAGAGATACGTCAATTGAAGCCGCTTATCACATGGGCTGGTCTCGAATCTAGATATTTGTCCCGGTGTGTGAGTGAGATTTCCCGCTTGGGTGATGGTTTACCACGCCCGATTTCTCAGCCTCATCGAGATCTTAAAAGGAAGGCCTACGCGCTTCTACGGTACGAAACGAAATCTATCCACTCTGTGTTGCAATAATTTAACGTAAACAGAATCACCGCTGCCTTCGACAGCCCGAGATATGCAGCTGATCCTGCTGGGCTCTATCAAGTTCTTCGCACCGCAACCACACTCGAGTGTGGAGTGATTTCGTCGAGTCTATCCTTGGAGCAGGATGGCACTACACACGAAATCGAAATCGGCCAAAGCGAGCTACATATTGATGATACTGACACTCTAACGATCTATGTCCCGAGTGATAGAGAGTCCCAGGAGTGTTGCTTCAAATTTGATTTACCTCACCGATTTGCTTCCTGGATGATGACTGACCCTACAACGGGAACGCAGGGCAAGATTGAGGACGGCACGGTCAATGTCATCAATTCCATCTTGAATTGTCTCGGTTCAACAACTGGCAGGATTTTAGAGAAAGAAGGAATCCCCGACATTCTCGACATTGCAGAAATTCTGGACACAATCTTGGAAGCTGATGAGCCAGCTGAGCATGGCGCTACTATGGCCCTTGCAGCTGATTTAGGTCGCCAGAGCGAAGTTTTACCACCCACTCCGAGTCGATCGCAGAGAGAGGAAAGGTTACCTTCCCCTGAGTCAACAGTCTCACCACCAGAGACACCGGGGTCCCAAGGGGACACGGAAAGCACCCCAGGTCACCCGACGCCCTTGACAGACCCTGAAGACTACAATAACGGGGACGATCCAGATGCCCCAAGTGTTCGTAGCTCGATACCGCCACCACACTTCCACATCCCAGAGCAACAAGCTCCATCACAGTACCGACGACTCTTGGAAAGAGTTGTAGCCTTGGGTAGGAGAACAAGCCTCCCCAATAATTTCAGAGATATCTCCACCGCATTCCAAGGCTTATCAGTTGGAGACGACCCTTTCGAAGGAGTTCATTACGTCTACAACTCCCATGACTGGGAGCACAGGAAAGAAGTTGGTGTAGCGGGAGAGTTGTTCGTAAGTACAGTAAATCTTGATTCTGTATTCGCCATCATTAACACCTTGTATAGGTTTTTACAATCCTGTCAAGTATTCAAGATCTGGAATTTGATCTGGGCAACTGGCGTAGCAGCATCCGAGGGTATGCTCGGGTTCTTCCCGAATATCAGGACTTGAGAGCGTGGCCCGGAAGAGAGACATCAGATCTGGTGTACGAGGATGTCAATGGTGTCTTCACGCGCTTGATGATTTCTCTGGGGTACTTGGATACAATCCAGTGGGCGGGCAAATCGCCCAGATACTATATCGAGGTCAAGTGCACGACGGGAGCTTGTGGGACGCCGTGTATTGTCAGCCAGAACCAAGTTGATTTGGTAGGTGCATTCAAAGAGACGTGTCCAGCGCAATGACTAATCTGGATGGCACAGATGGAGAGCAAAACCAATGGTCCGCATGGAAATGAGAATCAGGATGCGGTATATGCACTGTTTCGTGTATTCAACCTTGGCAGAAGCTCGATGGGACTTAAAATTTATGTGGACCCTGCGGAACAGAGGAGACTTGGCAAGCTTTCTTTTACGTCGGAGAACTATGCTGTCGTTCCTACCAGACGTTAAATAGTATTATGGATGATACAGCGAGCACTCGTTGCAATAGTATTATCAATTAGTGGGGTCGGGGAGGGAGGAGGGGAGAGCAGAGGTGAAAATACCGGCATGGCCACTGGACAGACAGGAATGTGAAGGAAGTTGGCATTTGTGCGCGCCAATATGCATGTGACCTGGCGATGGCAGTTACGTGTGTTTTCTTTGATGTGAGCAGATGAACAGATAAAGGCGTCGGTTCTCATATGTGGTGGGGTTTCGATACCCACGGACAACAAGGGATGCCGTGTACCAGGTCGATCTTTCAGGGCTAGTTGAAGTTCAAACCACGATTAAAGTTCCTTGATCATCGAAAGCAAACCCCAAGTTGATGCAGTCTACTTCTTTCGGTCAATCATCCGATGCAAACAAAGTGACCGTTGTCTTGCCTCCGAGTGAGGGATCGACTGACCTCAGAATTTCGAGTGATGCTGGGATATCAACCGATCACTCGGTACTTGAGCAGCGTCAAGATTTCTGAGCAAAAGCTTTACCCACTCATAAACGAATGGTTCAATCTAAAAGATGGAATAGGGGCCAAATTGCTCAGTTGCTACGGTCATACTGACCGCCATGACTTGTCTGAGACTATAATGACAGGAAGTGCCTTAGCCCTCTCACCCTCTTCACTGTGGTCGATTTCTGTATACTCGCGATGAACCAGTTCTCGTCCCAATTTGCTTTTCCATGTCATCTTCATAGACTGCGAGCTCCACCCCATCACCATCAAGTCGCCGTTTAGATTTGCCTTTAGACGTAGACTCCCCCTCTCGCCGAGTGAGAAGGATTTCCCAACTTCCATAGTAGAGCCCTCCTTGTTCTGCCTTGGGGTTGAAGTTGCATCCGGAGTCTCTTCTTGGAGGCCAAGTTGTCGTAGAGACGCCAGCATCGAAGAAGAGTGGGGAATTATCGCGGATCTGAGGGCAGACTGTCCTGCTCTTCCACAACAGACGCCATTCTCATACTTGAATTCAAGACATGTATCCCCAAACGCCACCATCGAACATTCAGTAGTAGTATCTCTCAAGAGTCCAACCCAGCCGTGTTCTCTGGAGAGCATGGTCGCAAGTTCCGGTTTTGGCGTACACGTCGACGACAGGAAGACTTGCAGGTTATCATCCCTATCCACACCAGTCTTACTCAACATCTTAAGCCCTAGCATAACCGCGTAGTCGAACCTCTCTTTAAACAGTGGATCCAGGAGACGCTTAGGCCGAAGTGTATCTTCTAGAGTGAGAAAGTGCTCTGTGCGATATCCAGGATCTTGCCAATTAAAGTCTCGTAGTAGATGCTGTATACATTTCAAGCGAAGAAGTTTCGCTAATGAGACGCGCTGCGCGTTCGATGTGCAGATCGATACCTCCACGCCGTGTAAGTCTTCTAGGAGTGTGGGATCTCGAAGTTCGGGCTGCATTGCCCATAGGTCGACGAGGATATCCTTGAGACTCTGTCCAGGAACACGCTTGTATTGCCGGGTTGCGCTAGCAGCATTGACTCCGCTGTATCCGACTTGGAGCTGGTACTGGTTTGAATCGTTGTAGTGATATGGCTTGGATGCACCGACAATGCATAGTCTCCCAGCTTCTCGGAGACGCGTCCTGGCCATACTGATTGAAGCTAAACATCTGAGGTTGGGTGACCAAGGGCCCTTGGATATAGCCACCGCAGTACCGTTTGGCGCTCCTATGAGAAGCCTCTCCGTGCCATCAAACGGAGCGTAGGCGACTGATTCATCGTGTGTGCCATTTTCTAGTTCTTCATTGGATATCCACTGACAAAACAACTCCTTGTTTACCAGTTCAGGGCACTTGATCGGATCATGTTTCCACTGGACAATCGAACCACCACCGACGACATAAGCCGAGTACTTGCTAGGGTCAATCTTATCTTTCAGCTTCCAAAGTGGTCCCCAGATGTCACCAAATCCATCGATGGTTGCCAAGATGTACAGGGGTACAGATGGATCAAGGTACGCAGGGCAGAAAGCCCAGACAGCTTTCCTGTGATGAAAGGCACCTAGACACTCGAGTTGGCATCGCCGCATTCGGATCGACGTGGCCTTATCAAAAGTCTGAGCGGTCTTTGAAAGAGCCGAGCAAACGAAGCCCATCAATGGCTGAAAACATATCACTTGGAAAATCGCTACAATGAGCTCCAGAATAGTTTGCAACGGCGAGGTCAAGCGTTATGACCAAAGTCGGATGGCATTGATCTGAAGACTGTTAGTGTTGAATACGTTTGAAGTGCTAATAAAATCTAGTATCTCCTTTTCGGATGTGAACATCGTTTCTTGGGAACCGAGCTTAAAATTTTGAATTTACGTACGACCCCCAGTCCCGAAGGAACTGAATCAACTGAATATCCCAGATCCAATTGTAGAAGACTGTTGCAGTATTGCTGCACCATAGGTGTTTGCAGAAACGAAGAGCGACGGTCAAGGTTGGGCAGGTCTCTTCTTCCACCCGCAGCAGTCAGAACTAAAGAGGCACTATCACGGAGAATGTATTCGAGCTCAAAAACCAGTGCAATGAAGTCTGTGTTCTCGATTGTCTGAAGCATAGCCACATTTGACGCCTCTCGTCCACAATTATGGCAGAGAAAGAACCAGCGCAAAAGTTGGCCTGTTGAAGTAGCTTCAGGTTCAGGAAAGTTTTCACGATGACGTTTCGGCACAATCTGATGGCGGTGAGATGCGCAGAGAGTAAGTGGTCTTTTGCTGCCTCACAAATAGCTGTTATTTCGTGGTCAGAGGTATTTGTAGGATCCAGTGCAAAAGGGTCATCAGAAAGCCGATTGGGTAAGACGTCCTGCAGGTTGAGAGGAATGTCTGGGTATGGAATATAGTCTTCAATTTCGTAACCTCTCACGTCCAATTTAGGCTTGTCGGAGATCGGACGCATATATATGGAAATGATTGAGTTACTCCAGACAGTCTCTTCAAGTTCCTGGAGTGATGTGATGTACCGGTTCGAATGGAGAAGCCTCGCACGAAAGTCACTCAGGTTGGCGGTCGGACTTCTTACGGCGTCGACTTTGGCCTCGTAACGACTATCGTGTTCAACCGTCGTTTGCGTGCTCGCTGTGTCCACGGCAGATTCATCTGGTGCTTCCGTCGATTTGCCGTCATCTTCCAGCAAGTGCGCCTCTTGCAATGCGCTCAGCGCAGCCACGCTGGTAATCTTGACGCCTTTGGGGGCCTTGCTGGAAGAAAAGAAGTCACTCCCGCCATGCTTACTTGCAGTATCTGGTACTGCTATGTCCGACCACAAGGACGGCTGCTGGTCGTATGATGAGTGCCTTTCGCAAGCGTATCCGACCAACACAGTACGCTCCAGGACATCATGGCTCTGCTTTCCATAAGCTGCACACTTGTCTACACTGTGTTTGTAGTAAAGGCATCTCTCAACAACTAGGTAGCACATGGTAGTATAGATGCTGCAATCAACGAGCAAACAAAGGTCGTGTAATTCCTTCCTACACTTCGCCTCTCTAGGAGATCCTAGAGTGCGGCAAATCAGCGGATGGCGAAACACAATCTGAAGACGGAGAGAGAACCACAGACAAAATGATTATTATTCGGGTGTAGACACGATCGAAATATAACTAGAACACTCCTAGTTGAAAGTTGATCAGTTTCAGTGAGATAGGTGACAAGGCTTGAGCTCAAAGTTGAGCTGCCTAAATGCAAATGTGGCATGTGCCGACATGTGTCAGGGCGTGTCAGGTGTTGTCCAGGCTGTATAACAGCCGGACATCAACCTGTATACACACCAGCGTGCCTTTCGAAGACAATACCGCAACCGAAAGGAATGTGAAGCAACCTACAACGGTTGCAAGTAATTGCTTCCTGAGGAGCCTGAGGAGGCCACCAGACGCCCCTCACAATTCACCCCCTTCGCCCCCGGCATACGAGAAACCGGAAGGGAAGACGAACCTTATTAGCTCCCACCTTCGAGCATAGTCACTCCTTTTTGGAGTCGCCTGGGCAATCGCAAGCCAGCTACAAGGGGTCATACGGGCAAGTTTTTAATCAATCTAACAGATGTCGTTGCAGTGCCATAAAGGTTTAAAAATGAGGCTGTGGGCTTGTAAAGACTAATATTTCAAGCTAACTAAAACCAGATATACGTCAAATCGGCAATACTTGGAACGCCTGCAGTTCACCTGGTAACCCTTACATCTCTAATGAAATCGTTCTCTCGAGTTGGGAAAGCAAATGATTTCCGATCTTTGAGACCGATTATCAGATTCAAATAAGTTTGGTAGACGAAACCCAGGCTAGATTTGATATACTTCCGACTACTTCACAGATGTCCTTTTAGGCGCGATTATGCACCGTCCTGCCGTCTTGAAGGCCCTTTAATACAGCCAGAAAGCGAGATTACCATTCGCAAAAGGCCACTGCCGAGCTACAGGATAACTTCGTTACCACTCAAAAGACATGTCTCGTACGCTGGAGTACCATGAAGCATCCTGAACGTGATGTCTATGCCGCCGTTGAAGAGAAAGATACATCTCATTTAAGCCGATTCTAACAGAACGAAAGTCCAACCGATCTCATACTCTCAGATCAATCGTGGCAAGCGCATCTTCCGAAGGTGGAATTGCAAGTGTTCACTGCACCTCTGGAGGTCGCTTGCGCATGACATCAAGTAAGACAACGACAACCTCTAGAGGACCGATGCGCACCTACCGCACGATTAAAGCTCCAAACACAGAGAGTCCAGTGGTCTCGGCATCACTTCACACATAGATCCTGCAAAAAGTTGAACAGAGATAGCCTCAACTTTTACAATCAGAAGTTTGAATCGCATGCCCACCCAAACGCCTCCGAGAAAAAACGAACTGTACTGAGATCGAGGCACATCACGATTTTCAAATCGTGATCTGATTTTCCAGTACAACACAGAGACCAAATCCAAACGTCGGGTTATTACTGAAGAGTACGTACGATTTTACCCTCCCACTGCGGCGTCAGATTCCAGACCACACGATCCCAAGATCTCGCGAAAGGAGGGAATGGCTGAAGGGCTTCTACAGAGATCTCCATGAACTCGAATAGAATGATGAAGCATTGTTCATATGGGATAATATTCTTACGATTGGTGAAGCGCAAGCCTCGCAACCCAATTAAAATTGTTTCAGCACTAAAGTGATGCTTGAGTGTTATTCTTCATCTACACGTCACAAGTCATACCGGTGGAAGGCAGTAATTTGTATGATGTACATTGTTATTAAGTATTAGGTATGGTTATAGTACAGTACAAGTAATCATGGTATCATCTTTCATATATACACTCGTCCATCCAACCGCTCCCTTGCTACACCCACCAACAAAAGAAACCTTTCACCTCATAAATCACCTCTTAAAAGGTACCAGTAGCATTCTGGTTGTAAGGCTGTTGAGTCCTCACATACCCATCATGGCTCACTCCATTCCCAGCCACAGCCGGGGCGTGCGTAGTCGTGGTAGTCTGATACCCATTGCTCACAGGCGCATTTCCATACGCGGCCGCATTACCATACTTGTTGATTGGCGGCTCACCACCAACAGCGGTCGTATCAGTAGCGTAGCTCGTGCGCATGTCAGCCGGGGTAGCGTGTGTTGGGAGCGTATCGGCATTCTTGTCAGCATAAGTCCTGTTCTTTGGCTTGCGTTGCCAGAACTTGCGCTTGGGAGTGCCGGCGGTGTACCCGTTGTTTGGGGATGGACCAAAGGCGCGCTCCTTGCGACGGTGCTTGATCAGGAGGAATTCGAGGAAGATGGAGATGAAGAAGAAGACGCTGTGGACCATATTAGCATTGCTTATCAACTCAAGGTGTGCAGAAGAGGGTACTCACCATCCGATAATTGCGACGGCGAAAGCAGCCTTCTGGAGTCTGCAAGCAGTTCTCAAGCTTGGCAAGATGGTAACACCGCCATCACCTCCAACGACATCGTTGTCCAAGTTGGTGTATCCGTTTCCGTAGGCGGTTCTGACGAATCCAGAGCATGATCCATCAGTGGCATGTCTGTTAACCCAGGCAATGTATGCGAAAGCTCCACAGAATGCGAAATCGAGGACCATGCCCAAAGCAGAGAAGAATGCAATGCCGCCGAGGCAGCAGACCAAGACGAGAGCAGCGAGGGTGTAAAGTACTGCTGCGCCGGAAATGCCCTCAACGGCCTTGATGTGTACGCTGATGGGAAGGCTGTGATCGGTCAACGTGGCGAGGTAGTAGGAGAAGATGCCGATGATAACAGCAGCGCAGCCGAATTCGATGGCGCGGAAGAAGAGCGAGACGCTCTTGAGAGCGATGCCGCCGAAAGCCATTGTAATGGGTGGACGAGTGTGATTTTTGGTGTTGTTGTTTATCCTTTAGACGAGTGGTGTTCTGAGTAAGGAAAACGAAAACGAAGGAGGGGACAAGCACCTCAATATATTCTGTTTCCGCCAAGCTACATCACTCAGCCAGGAGCAGGTTCTCATCACACCACCGCTGCAACACCAAAATCCTCTAGCTCCCATCATTAATTGGCATTATATCATACCCTAAACTAACAACCTACTCCCAGCAAGGTAATTAGCTCTTCTGGCGTCTCTAGTCATTAAATTCCCCCTCATGATTCGATCGTCTAGACGACTTCTCATCTCCCTTGGTTCAAGCTTGCGATGTCTCGATCAACGCATGCAGCGTCATGCCGCGCTGCTAGATGTTTAAAAAGCGGGTCTAGTCTCCTTATCAGCAAATCACAACTCCATCTGATGAAAAGCAAAGCCACAAGATGATGTCGATGCGTCGAGCGACGTCACTGATGCCAAGGGAATCAAGGCGGAGAATGAAGATCGACACTTGTGGCACACTTGTGGCTTGTGGCGGTGCAACTATCCAGACGCAAGCCACTGACACGTGCAAAGCAGCAAGAGTGAGTTTGAAGCGGAATGTGTATCCGGGAACGGCAGTTGAGGGCAAATCTCCTGGTTGCGGAATTACTTGGGCGTCAGAAGAGAGCTAATAGACCCCATCCGTCATGATGCTTTGGGTTGGGGATAGCTTCAATTTGAATCTTGGTTTGGAAAGGGCCTAGATTTCATGTCTCCAATCGAGCAGCTGGAGTGACGAGCCAGGAGAGAATTTGAGAAGAGAAGTTGACTACTCCTGGATGTCTAGACTTGACGATAGCTATATCCAACCTTGATTTCGATCTAACATTTTCAATTGCGCCATTTTTCCCTGGCTGTCGAGTGCCGGTGTCCTGACCGCTCGAAGGCAGCATTCCTGGTGACCAGCGGGAACTTGTTTCCGTCAACCGCTCGCAGAGTGCACAGCACCGCTTCACCTCAACTTTCGAGTACTCAGAGCCTTGGTATATCAACATATGGATGCCCTGAGTCAGCTTGACGATGTTCTACTCTAGACTCTTGGGTAACTAAAATCAGCGCAGCCTTCTACCCCGCGGTGACCTTACCCATTTCTCGCCGAGGCAAGCGCGGGGTACATTTCTATTCCTACTGAACAACTACAATTAATAGAGGACTCACTCAGTCTCCCATCTAAAAATCTCAAAATCGAAGTCAGAACCAAGGTTTTCCCCCCCTCCCTCTTCCATCCCACTTCAAAGCTGGACCCTTAAACTCTAATCAACTCCACCTTACCCACGATATCCCTCCTCCCGTCTGTGGCTGTACCGCATATCACTGCACATCACTGCACATCAGCAAAGTCACTCAAACTCAAAAGATCACAGACGATCAGATCGGGATATCCATGCCACTTTTCGCTTGACTTGGTCTCCTGCAAGTCAAAATTTTCACTCGTATTCTTCCTTTTCTTCCCATTGCCATTAAATGTGGGGTTTTCCTTTTTCAATTTCTGCAACGGTGTAGAAGAAAATCCACATATTGATTGTTTCATTCTCTCTCCATCACCATCGTGGCGGTGTACTTCCAACCACGCCCAGTGTCCAGTGGGCATTGAGCATTGAGCGATAAGAGTGAGTACTTCACGACTCATGTAAGCAGTTCTGAAATACAATAAACCCAAGAAGTCAAGACAAATCGAGCCGAGTCGCGTTGTGATTTGTACTCGGTGTGTTGTACTCGGTGTATTGCAGATGCAGCAGCAGGGCAGCGACTCATGGCATCCTCACCCGAATGCCAATTCATCCATCCCGATATCCACCTGATAGAGAGACCCGATTGTATATCAACCTATCTATCCCCTTGGTCCATGTTGCCGAGGAAAGAAAGATATGACATTCTAAGGGCCATCTCTGAGCCGCGAGTCGTGCTGCACGGTGTAATTGAAGATAGGTTTGATGCTGACCAGCTGATTCCTGCAGAGGCCGGGCATACGGTATTGAAGTCACAAATGTTTTCCCAATAGGCAAAACAATATGTCTGATATCTTTAATTTTGTCTAAACCCCCCATCTGCTCTGCTAATGTTGTTCTCTAAACGATGCCACTCATAATCATACAAGTCTGTGACGCAGACCATCTAATTCTTCCCCGTCCCGAAAGCCTTATGGAATCCCGTCAACGTAACGCGATACCTAACATCATTATCCTTAACCTTCTGCACAGCCTTCGAGCATCCCTCCTCGGAAATGTCAATCGTCTCGATCATCGGATGAAGATCCTTCTCACTCGCCAACTTCAGCATCTCCATCGCCTCCTTCTTGCTTCCAATATGACTGCCAGCAATCTTACATCCATTACCGGCGAAATCCTGCGCCATCATCTGAGGTAGAGGCTTATCTGGTAGTCCGACATTGTGGAATTCTCCGTTGACGGCAAGAGTGCTCATGTAATCTTGCAGGTTGAACTCGTTGGTCATGTCGGCAGCGTTCAGGATGAAGTCGAATGTGAAGGCGAGGGGCTTGAACCAGTCCTTGTCCTTTGTCGAGACGAAGTGGTGAGCTCCGAGTTTCTTAGCTTCGGCTTCCTTGGAGGGGCTATGTGAGAGAGCCCAGACTTCTGCGCCCATTGCACGAGCCCTGTTCATGTCAGAAGTGATCAAATGAGATGAAGTGGGTGACTTACCAGATAACAGCGAAGTGACCGAGTCCTCCAATACCAAGGATGGCAACCTTCTTTCCAGGACCAGTGTTGGCGCGCTTCAAGGGAGAGTAGACTGTAAGACCAGCGCACATCATAGGACCAGCCTCGTGCGAAGTGATGTTATCTGGGATCTTGAAGACGAATTGTTCGTGAACACGGCTGTGTGACGAATATCCTCCTTGTGCGAAGATCTGCTTTCCATTCTTATCCTTCATCGGTCCACCAGCGTCCTTGGAAGGGTTTCCACCTCCAACATTGTATGGTGCACCATAGGTATCTACTTGATCAGCTCAGCCCTCTGGTGATGGGAACTGAAGTACTCACCAACCATGTTTGGGCAGTAATTCTCATTGTTGGATTTGCATTGCGGGCACTTCATACACGATTGTACCTGCGCACCAACGCCAACCCGATC
Source organism: Cadophora malorum (assembly GCA_017365405.1). NCBI lineage: Eukaryota > Fungi > Ascomycota > Leotiomycetes > Helotiales > Ploettnerulaceae > Cadophora > Cadophora malorum. Next base: position 8,559 of record JAFJYH010000451.1, on the reverse strand, counting down.
CCCAGCCTTGAACTCCTTGACTTGTGACCCAACTCTCAATACCTTTCCGATGATTTCGTGACCGACGCAGATTGGTGCTGTGGCCAGTTCTCCCCATCCTCCTGTGATCGTATGAACATCTGAACCGCAGACACCGCAGCATTCATTCTCGATATCGACATCATAATCCTCGAAGGTCTTAGGAGTGAACTGCTTGAATTAGCATCGATCCTCCCACAGTACGCGAAAAGCACACCTTCTCCTTGCTGAACTTGGTCCAGTTCTTAGTATCATGGATCATAAAACCCTCGAATTGCTCTGGAGCTGCCATTTCGTCTGTATTCGCTTGAATCTTTCGTTTCTTCGTAGGCGATTCGCTTTCTTGCTGGTATCCGAAATCTTTGCTTTCCGTTCCCATTGCTACAACGGTCGAGTTTTGTATCTATGGTAGTAGACTGCACTGGTAGCGTTGAAAGTGGTGTAAGTGATGCAATGCAATGCACGAGTTCGGAGCTTCACGTCCACAGCAATTGGAATTTTGCTGTGACCTCACCACTTGCCCTCCCCTCCTGCTCCATTTGTCACTCGCGGCCGTACAGTGGTCGCGACTGCAGAATTCCATCGGCCATTGAACTTTGAGACTCGTTATCGCCGATACATCTGACACCAAGAGCGATCCAGAATGAAATTCCAGGTGGCATTTGAAACTGATTGGATGTTGTCGAATGACATCAGGTGGTTTTGGGATGGACGTGGAGAATGTGTGACGTCGAGGCGGGGGAGGCTGCTTCGCTTAGATGCAGTGTGAAAAGACGACACGAGCCTCATGGATGATAGGATCTGGTTGTCACTGGAGGCGATCGGTGCCAGATCATAGGAAATTTGGCTGCACTTCCTGCTAGAGGGATATCATTCTCTGTCCGAGAAATCGATGGAAGTCTGGAGAACAGACTCCCCACTCTCTACAGCTTTGAGCACAAAACCAGGAAACATCTACAATTGAGAAAGTAGACAACAGAGGCCTAGAGTAGATTCTAGGCGAAGAGCGATACATTGCCAACGTTGTAGACAAAGGAAGAAATCGCAAACAAGACAAGAGAAAGGCCCATCTCTGAGACAGTATCCAGGAGAGACAGCCAAGTCATGAGCAACATGGCTTGCATCTGAGTCGCTTGAAGTCTCAAATTATAACAAAATCATTGGCAATAAATTCCAGAAACCAACCTCTCTCTTCGCCTCTTCAGAGTCTCAACGTGCAGTAAACCACTTGGTCACACTGCACTGTAACCCAAGGCCAAAGAACAGACAATCACACCACATTCGTCTATCATCAAGAATATCGCCACCACCAAAACCGTCATGCCCAGCAGCATGTAACAGTGGTATGACTTTCCCCAGCATTCGGGGCACAACCCAAGAGGTAAGATGATGGGAAAGTCTCGTACGAGCGGAATAGTAGGAACTCTCCAGATCTTATATCCACAGACCCGGATTGTCGGATACCTGGATCGTTCGTACGTGCGTTACCTACGTGTGCGACTGATGAGGCGATTGAGAACCTGGATGGCGATTCTGCATCGACGATATCGAAGTCTGGCTCAAGCTCTCGCCCTTGCACTTTGATGTCGATGCCCCCTTTCCTTTCAACATCGGGACTGTTCAACTCGACCGACCCGATGTCGATGGAAGAATAATCCATCCGACTTTTCCAAGTAAACGGAACATCGCAGCTCAAGTTCACCGACACCTCGGGACTCCAGAAATTTTCAATTCGCTTCTGTGAATCCCCTCCTTCTCAAACAATAACGGCCGAAAGCACATGCAGCTTGAAGCCTCTCCCCAATTCCCCATCCCCACATCCATGGAACACCCAATCCGCTCGCAGCAACAGGACTAAGAGATCTCAGCCAAGACATCACAAGACGCACGGCCTTTCTACTCGGCAATGTTCGGGTATTGAGTCTCTTGGTGAAAAATCTACCCCCTGCAGGATGACTCGGCGAAGAGCTTCTCATCCCAGCATAGCCTCAGCGACTACCGCTCCTCATGCCGAACCTCGCTCTTGACAGGGGCCTGATTGACTGACCCCACCTCGACCCCTCCCCCGGCTTCGAGTCTCGGCGGTTGGGTTTGTGGAGGAGTCGCGGAAATTGTAAGTCGAGTAATATTTCATGACTAGAGAGTATCGTACTGTCCGGGTTCGGAATTTTCGACTCCAAGTCGACGTGGGATTGAGGCGTAGAAGAATCGTAATCTACGATGATTGAAAAGAATCGATGTATGAGAAAGCGGACCGCGCGGAACGGACGGAATGGAATGGGGTTTTCTAGTTGCATCGTGATGTCTTTGCGTGCGCCCTTTTCTTGTGTGGGGAAGTGTTTGATATCAAGCGATCATGCTTCGTCCCCCTGAATTACAGCAGCAATAATAATGGAGATGTAAATGCGGGCACTGTGGGACACTGCTGTGCGGGCACTTTTCATCCATCCATCGGCGTTAAAGAAATCAGCGGTGACTGTCTGTACAGACATGACGACGCCGCCGTTTCTGTACCACACCACACAACCACACAAAGCAAAAGTAAAACAAAACAAACCCTGCATCCAATCTGGCGGGGTACCTAAATATCTCGCATACATCGGCTGGATACGGATCCATGACATCCATGCGAACACGGGAATATCCCCTGAAGAAACGCTCTCGATTCGTCAAATCGTCAACACTTCTTACGAATCTTCCCGACCGACGGGGACGGGATTTCGTACACGGGATGGAAGCACGGAATACGGAAAGTTAATCGAGTCCTTGGGAGAGTTTGAGAGACACAGTCTGGACCTGGATCGAGGTGGGGATGGTGCGAAGACAGGTAGGGGATTCTCCACTAAAACTTCAGCTGGGGAATTTCACATAATCTTGAATCTGGAGAAGTGGGATATCCCCACGCAACGGAAGAAGCTCCTGACGATGTAATCCAAGCTTGCATGTCCACCAAGCAGTATACTGATAGGATGGTGAAGAGATTTACAAAATCCTGTATCGAAGAACTGGGCAAGCCCATTCTCTCAATCCAGCATCTGGTGGCATGGTGTTCATGTTCATGAGGTCAACTGTCAGAATGTAGCCCTCGCTATTGGCTTCCCCAAAAACTAGTCCTGCATACTAGCTCTACGCCTCTGCGGAGAAGTACGGCTGGGCTTGCTTGGATCTTGACACTTGGAACCTTCAAAAGGTTACAACGGGTGGTTCTTGGATTACATTTCAGAGGAGAAAAAAGAAAGTGGCTTTGTCCTCTTGTAGATTACTTGTTCATACCGGTACCGGGACCTTGCCGTGTGTGATGAGACGGGACGAAGTTGATAGATGGGTGGATGAAGACGGTATTTGAATGCCGTGTGTGCCGTGCTGTTGATCCTTCTTGTTCATCCTATCGCAAATTAATATATTCTTCAACCCAAGTGATTTGATGATGAGATAGGAGTTCTCGCTTGGACGAACGGTCATTGTTTGTACAACCATAACATTCGGCTTCGGCTTAAAGGGTATCTGATCTCACATCACCCAGATCACTCACATGCTTCAAGGTGGCGGGCACATGTCTTGTCTCAAATGAAAACAACCACATGTCTGCTGAGCAAGAATGCACAGTAGACACCCGCAAACATTTGCTCCAGAAAAATAATAATAAAATGAACACGAATCAGAAGCCAGACAAAATGCATTTCAAGTGCTTCGGTCTTGACCTCTTTAGTCACTAACTCCATCTTTCCACCTCCACACAACGGATCTTATTTGCCCATTCGAGCCTCAAGCTACCAAGCCCATTCTAGACAAGGATTAAACTTGATGTCCCCTCATCCTAGAACCCTGTCTGATGCTCCAGCTTTTTCAAATGGATGTGAACTAGCATGTTTTGGTGCATCTTCCATCAAAGTCCTCCACAAAGTCGGCGCGCGGATTTCTCCAGAGAGAGGCTTGGCAATTTTGACGTCTACATATACATAGCTCGGAGCATGCCCCTCTGGTTGAAACCCGATCGCATCCGCCCTCGAAATACTCTGGCCTCTTGTTTTTGTTCTTTACGACCTTATACCCATACCATCAAAATAACATACCGGTCATTCTAGTCGGAACCCTTAATTGGCGTACACCGGCGTACCAGAATCCGAAGTCAACGGTCACAAATCACATGCACGCTTCAATTGTGCTACCAACACTATGAACCTCATACCAACAGTCGAGAGTGATCCTCCAGAGACCAAAATCGCCATCGTACCTCAATCGCCTACATCACCAGATTCGAGTTCAAAGAAGCGCAATTCCTCTAATGCCGGATTAGACAGCAATGGCAACCCTAAACCAGTCAAGAGGAGAGCCGCGAAAGCATGCGCCGCGTGCAGGGCGAGGAAAGTACGCTGTGATGTCATGCAACGATATCACGTCAATTCAGAAGGAGATGTCACATGTTCGAATTGTACGATGGACGGAATCAAATGTGTGATAGAAGAGAGTAAACGGCGCAAGTGAGTAGCGCAGCTTTTCCAAGCCGAGAACTGCCAGAATTGACCATCCCACCCCAGAAAACATCTAAACGGCACCCAAACATCACAACCAGATCCAAAACCACAAACATGGCCGAACGGCATTGTGAATCCCTCCGACATCTCCAATCCAGAAAACAGGAGATGGAGCAGTTCTTCTTCCAACGACTTACCTGAAGATTATGCTGTGGGAGCTCATGTTCCCCATCCAATCTGTAAGCCTGGGATCTTCTCCCACCGTGCCCATCTAACAACCGCAGACCAGAATGTAAACAAGAAGATCGAGAACCACACTCTCCTTCGTAGGCAAGGTTACATGGCCACGCAGTACGATGCGGACCCAACATATACCCTCCTGACATCTGCATCCCTCAGCGGCGATCTCACGAAAACAAGACTGGACACTCCTCCTGTACTGCTCAAACATCAATTGCCAGCATATCTGAAGCCTCTGCCTCCGCGCATGACTTCCGTTGATATCGACTACCTGTTTGCGAAAGGCGCCTTGTCTCTCCCCGATACGCCGGTGCGAAATGCTCTCCTACGAGCTTATTGCGAATTCGTACATCCATACATGCCCCTGCTCGAACTACACAATGTTTTGGAGATAATGAACGATTCGACGGGAGAGTCTGGGAAGATCAGTCTGCTGCTCTTCCAGGCAATCATGTTCGCAGGCACTGCATTCGTGGATATGAGCTATTTGGCTGCAGCGGGGTACACGAATCGAAAAGCAGCTCGCAAGGCATTCTTTCAAAAAGCGAGAGTAAGTCTGCAGATTTAGAGAAGAAAGTGCATAGCTAAATTAATAGGTCCTCTACGACTTCGACTACGAAATCGATCGCGTAGCCCTCGTCCAATCCCTTCTTCTGATGACATACTGGTACGAAACTCCCGACGACCAAAAAGATACATGGCATTGGATGGGTGTGGCCATTTCCCTCGCACATACAATTGGCCTACATAGAAATCCCGAGAACTCCAATATGGAGCCCGCGAAGAAGAAGCTCTGGAAACGTATCTGGTGGTCTTGCTTCATGCGGGATCGTCTTATTGCTCTGGGAATGCGCAGACCTACACGTGTAAAGGACGAAGACTACGATGTCCCAATGCTCACAGAAGATGATTTCGAGATTGGAGTCCTGGCAGAGAATATCACAATCATTCCGCAATCCTGTACGCTGATGCGAACCCCCTCCATCCAGATCGAACTGGCCCAAATGTGCATCGCCAAAGCCAAACTCTGCCTCTGCATCTCCCACGTCCTCTCAGCACAATACTCCGTCCTAGTCCGCCACCAAGGGATGCAGGGTCAAGAAGGCAGCACCCGCTCGTCCGTCATGCTCTTCCCCAAGAAACTCGACCAAACAGATGAAGTCACCCGCTGCGACGAAGAACTCCAAGAATGGGTCCGAGATCTCCCCCCAGCATGTCAATACACCGAAGAAATCACCCCAGGCCAAGCAGGCGACACAGTATTCGTGCAACGCTCCCTCCTCCACATGGTCTACTACACCACCCTCTCGGCCCTCCATCGCCCACAAGTCCTCCCCTGCGCCGGAACCAGCGGCGCCCAACCCGACTCGAGCAGAGAACTCCAAGACCTCTCCCGCAAACAAGTCCGCGAAGCCTCCCGTGAAATCACAAAGATCTCGCAAAACATCCACGAGCACGCCCTCGAAAAGTACCTCCCCACAACAGGCGTCACCGTGCTCCTCCCCGCCATCATAATCCATCTCCTCGACATCAAGTCCTGCAACGACGAGGCCCGCCGCGCAGCCATGAACGGGTTTTGCCAGTGCATGCAAGTTCTCGAGAAGCTGAGAGATAACTACGCCAGCGCGGACTTCGCAACGCAATTCCTAGAGGCGGCGATCCGCAAGGCTGATATCGAGATGGTCATGTCGAGTACTGCCGCTCGAACTAATATCCGTAGCGAGCATATCGAGAATACGCTTGCGAGCCAGAAGGTCCGTGAGGTCAGGGAGAAGATCAAGACGGTACAGTCGAGACGGGCACTTTCGCCTCCGGTCGAGGAAGCCAATGGGAATGGACAGCCATTCGGGTATGCCCTCGATGGCCAGGACCAAAACGGAAATGGAAATGGAAACACAGGACTTGAAAATACGGCCCTGGCACATACACCGCCAGATTCAGACTCACACACCGCATCTGCATTCTCACCTCCCCAATCTCACGACCCTCTTTATGCAAATGAACATAACCACATGTTCCCACACTCGAACCTCAATCTCGGCGAGTTCAACCCGCTAGACACGAACGTCGATCTCAACGATTTCCTCAATTTCGACGCAGCGGGCAATGATATCTGGAGTTTACCCCTCGACGAGGGAGCGCATGGCGAGAGTGGTGGCTTCATGGGTGATATGAGTTGGGTTGATCAGGGGCCTGGGTGGAGTCGGATGCATAGTCCTGTTCCTGGGGAGGATTTCTTTGGGGGTGAGAAGGTGGTTGATGTTAAGGCGTAGACGATCATCGCCAATCAGACATGGGACTCAAACGAAGGATGACTCACGAGCTGCCAGCTGTAAACGCCTCTAAGTAAGGCTATCGCGGCAGGATTCTGTGATAGATCAGGGAAAACACTAGTACCAAAGGGAGCAGAATCGAGGAAGTAAGAAGACAGGAAGCGAGCGTAGTGGTCTCGCTCGGGCGAGCATTACGGAAAATAACCACGGAAGGAAGAATAGATTGGGAATTGTGTAGGATGACCGTCATGTAATTACGGGCGGTGGGAGTCTGGCGTCGGTTTTCTTGGATTGCAGGATCGGCTCGATCGCCCCGCCTGGTTAGGGTAGGGTAGATCATTATATCAGTCTCGCGTACACCTTGTTTTGTTTTCATGTTGTTCGCTTGTCCGATTGTTGGGGAATTTTATTAGACATACACAGGGTCTTGGGTCTTATTATAGGCTAGACTAGGCAGTGATGGAGTATACCCTGGGATCGAGATAGTCGCTGCGGCTGAAATAAAAGTTTCTCTTTGAAAATCGAATCTGGCTACTGAGTGGTGATGCCTTTCCAATTTTATAGCGAGAAGGGAAGTGATCGCCCGAAGTTTGCCTCTTCTGTCTCGCTGCTCTGTTTGGTAACCGCCTCGCCAACTCCGGAATCGAGTAAAGTCATCCCAGGCAAAATCCTTCGCATGAGATATATGAGATGGATCGGAGCCGCTGAGGTCTTTCAGATAGTGACTCTAATCTCAGAAAACAAACAGCGGTGTTCTTCTCTCCCTTGCCACCTAGTGCACATCTGTTCCACGTCCACTACTTAAAATTCCACAGTGTGCTGTGCATATCGATGGCTCTCGTCCGAACTCGCCTTGCCCATTCCATTGGTCGAGAAGCTGGCAGACACACCTTGATTTCGAAGTCTCCCGAGACGCAATACAGGCAAAAAGACCCCAGACAGTGATCACACGAAATGAATGCTTCTTCCACTCCACTCCAGCTTCTTCGTGACCACTCCTGCATCGGCGGAAGTTATCTACTGAAGCCGAATGTGAAAACCATTCATTTGTGTTGCAGACGACTCTGGCTATGTCGTTAGATATAGCAATGCCTTTCCTGCCCATGTGCTACGTGCTTCTTCAAGACAATCGAACGCCCGGCCCCTCGTAACTCCCTGGGTATACTGAATCTCCCTCCACATCCTTGCTGAAAGCCCAGATCTGCCGCAATTCTATCTTCCGAACCAATCGATCTCGTCGTGTCCTCCACAAGTGAGGTTTTACGAACTATTCAATTTCCCCTCGCCTTCCCCTTCCCCTTCCCAGCACCCTTGCCCTTTGGAACTTTAGCTTGTTCCTTTTCCACGAAATCCCTCAATATCCCCTGCAACGCCTCATTCTTCCTTGTCATAAGCAATACATCATCCGTCGTAATCGTCGTTCGACCTGCGTGTCGGGAGAAGGATTCGAGATCTATAGCTGCGTTTTCTACAACATTGGCATCAGCAAGGTAAGGCTTTGGGTATGCGAGCTTGAGCTTGAGCTTGGGGGAGAGGGTGGTGGGGGTCGGGGT
>JAFJYH010000450.1:0-29914 GCA_017365405.1 Cadophora malorum | reverse complement strand
CCACCCCCACTCATCCTATAATCCTCCCTCCCCTCCACCTCCCAAACCTCACAATACCTCCTCAGGTCCCCCACAAACGGCAAAAACAACTCCCTATTCAACCCCTTCTCATACAAATCCTCGGGCGGTCTATTACTCGTACTAACCATCACCCCACCACTTTCCCAAATCGCTCCAAACAGCCTCTTCAAGATCAACGCGTCGGCAATGTCCGTCACTTGGAATTCATCGAAACATAATACTTGGCTTTCACTTCGGACGTCGCGTCCGATTTGCAGGAGAGGATCTCCGGAGAATGTTGGGGAGGATCGTGCCGTGTGGAGGCGAGAGTGGATGTCCATCATGAATTCGTGGAAGTGGATGCGTCGGTGGGTTATGCATGAGGGGAGGGTGGAGGCGAAGAGGTCGGCGAGGCGGGATTTGCCGGTTCCGACGGAGCCGTAGATGTAGAGTCCTTTTAAGGGAGGTTGAGAGTTGTATCTTGATATTGAGTTTGAGGTTGAGAGGTGGTGGTTGTAGAGGTCGGTTTGGAGGGTGTTTAGGCGGGTCACTAGGGCGAGTTGGCTGGGGTTTGGGGTTAGACGTTGCCGGGTGAGGAGGGTGGTGTAGGCTGTTTTGAGGCTGGGTTGGGACATTTGGGTGAGGGGGTGAGAGGTTCCGGGGGACTTCTCATGGTTTGCTTGTGGTTTGAGGCAGTGGGGAAGTGAGGGAGAAGTGTTGTCGTCGTCGATGATACAAGCGTCATCGCTTCGGAAGCGAATTCATGCCAAGCACTAAGCCTGTTGCGGAAGCGAGTTTGTTGACACGCCCCTGAGTTTGATGTTGGGAAACTGCAGAAACTGTGCTTGAGAGTCCTCTTTTTAAAGAGCAGTGCTTGAGTGAATTTTCAGGCTGTGTCTTTCTCTCACATTGTTTTTATGCTACGTCCTCGCGCTGAGTATCGGCTGTCACAGTGCTTTGTTGACGCAAATGTTGAGCTTGCACCATGGATATACTGGAGACTCAACTCCCACAACCGCATCGTGTTTCGATGCGCCGAAAGAAATATTGCTGGGATTTGATCGTATTACTAGAGACTCTAGATTATTGTATCATAGTAATCTTACAAGTACACGTTTTTTATGTCGCATCTGCGTCCTTTGAAGTTTAAAAGCTGACAGCTATTTCCACACATGAATCCACTGTCACGTCGTGTACAACTACACTCTTCCAATAACTCACACCACCATTTCTGCTAGCGATCATACGCCCTTCTAACTTCCCCCGGGTGACCACAAAGAGTCTGGCCTGCCCAGAGCTGCTCTGAAGTACTCTGTGTTCATGTGACCTAGGTCATCCCTCTCACCAGCATAGTTCATATTGTGGCCAACTGGGCGAAGACATGGATGATTGACCGAATAAGCGCGCTTCGAATCATCGATGAATGGTCCCAATCTGACAGTACATATGCCAGCGTCTCGTATTTCTCGGGTTCGTTGTGCTTCAAATCATGTAACCGCTCTACGACTCCATCTTTGGCGTACAAACAGGCGTGCATGAATGGCTGTACTGTATTGTCCAAGAAGGCTATACTGTTTTTCCACGTCCTGTCTAGAGCAAGCCGTTTCCGAGAGACCAGCCTAACACAAACCGGAGGAAAAGCGTCTTCTTCATTCCCCGCAATGTCCTCAAGATCTGCCCTCTTGCTGGAGATATCCTTTTCAATTGGCGTAGTATCTCCAAATCCGATAGAAACCTCTAATACCTGCTTGTTCGTGCATATAGACCACACACGGAATTCACCAATCTGCTCATCGGCGCGTGATATCACGAAATCGTAATTTTCTTCTTCTCGGATGAGTGTAAGAGATTCGAGACTGGTAAGGCCATAGCGATCCACGGCGTTAGGATTATGATACTCAGTATTGAGATACTCGTCTATCTCTTCATCCACAATGATATGCTTGAGAGCCGCTCGCTCGTTGGGAAGAAGGGCCTGAAAGAACATACTGGATGGCTCCACGTCTTCAAGGCAAGGCGAGAAATTACCTACGCCAACGTACAGCTGATCGACTTCCATATCAAAGTATACGATGGCCGGAGATGAGACAGTGGCGAAGCAGAGCTTGTAGTAGCGTAGAGCGACAGATCAAGACTCCTGGGAAACCTGTAATGCGACAGGCAGTGGGGGTCAAGAGCAGCAGAGCCCCGAGTCGGCGTTGTGGATTATCTCTACGATCCGTCAAGTAGGGAGACTGTAGCGCCAGACCATAAGTCGCGGCTCAGGGGGCAACTTTCGGAAGATGGTAAAGTCGCGGTTCTCGTCATCAATCTTGTTGTGGTAGGTGTCTTCTACCATTCTCCTGATATGGTAAGGAATTGACGAGAGGTGAGGTGTGCGCCTGTCTTTGTGGTGGATATGTACATATCGTCGCTCCCCGGTGTATCTGGCCAGTCAGGCTCGAAGACTGGTATTGGGTTATGGTTTGGTGCCTTTCCTGCTAGCACAGGTTTGATGGAAGCGGCCATGGTGTTGTATGGGCTCCTTTTTGCTGTTGGTCTGTAAGCCTTTAATAAACGAGAAGTCGTGGAAGCTGAATGGTGGAATGGCGTCCAGGCATTGGATTAGGTAGATCAGAGGACAAGTGCTGATGCGGATCTGAGAAATGAGATGTGACAGTATGGGCTCGTGGCGTGACAAGTACCGAGTCGCTTGGACGCGTTGAACTTCGTATGCTTCGTTGTGAGGCTTGAGTTTCGTCAAGTGGAAGGGGTAATGAGAGGCGACTGAAGCTCCAATAGTCGTGCGATGGTAGAGATGACGAACCGAAAGGTGGCTGTAAGGAAGTTCCGGTGATAGTAGAAGGATACGGAAGCTCCGCTGGCCGTTGACGTTTGGCCGCGTTCGTGTTGACGGCAGAAACAACACGCGAAGCTCGCGATCCCAAACCAGCCAGTCAAACCACATGGCACGCAAAGTCCTGACGCCTTCATCTAGCCAAATAGGCAGAATTTTCCAAGCTGCGTACGAAGTTAGAATGATAGACCGTGATCATTAACTTGCATCCCAAACTTGGACTGACTAAGAACGCTTGCCAGTTGGAGAAGTGGTAGTATAACTCCAGCCGCTACGCCAATACGAATCGAATCGGACAATGGATTCGCCCTTGGGCTCAGTCACCCAGTCTTCAGTTATCGGAACTGAAGGCGGGCCTGGGTTTTGCCGTTTTTGCCAATTTTTGAGGATTTGTTTTGTTTTTGTAACTTTTTCTAGTTGTATCGGAAATGTTGGGTTAAGCGAGGAACACCACTTCAGCGATCGAGTGCCAGTGCAAAGTACACAGAAATTGCCTTCTCCCACGGTAAAGGTACAGACAGATACTGTCGCGGGACGAGGGACATCGTAGTAGAATTGGAAGGTCCCCTCTTGCAAGGGAGGAAGATCGAGCTCTGTGTGATAGCATAAGCAAAGCATGATCCTTTTTAACTTTATCTAGGCATATGCTGCTTCTGACAGCACTGTTTGAATTGGAAATATAGGGCCGTAGCGATCATGTAGCACAATGTTGCCGCAGGATCAAAAACTCAAAATGGAATCGCAGAACGGACAGATATTCCAAAGCGCGTTACTAAATCGACAAGCCTAGAAGAAATAGCAACAAAATCAAGGAACAATCGCAGATATTAGCAAACAGGACCTAACTTTTCATTCTGAAGCACAGACCCTGCTTGATTGTAGGTCGTCTGCTTCTGCACATCGGTCAGTAGCGTCGACTGACTCCAAGAATTTTATTTTTTGTACGCTATGCTGCCATGGTATTCCTGCCAATAACTCCTAACGCCAGTTGCTATGCTTTGCACATTATTCCAGCCCTTAGATGCTCTATCAGAACGGCTTGGCAACCTTCCTGCTCTCACTAGCACCAGTCTCGGGATCCTTGTACTCCTTCCAGCTGACAGGGTACATCGCATTGCCAGCCTCACTGGTAGCCATAATAACACCCAAGTTATTCGTCGCGGTCGAGAGGTAGTAATTTGATTGATCACCCAACGATATCTACTACTAGGTCAGCTTGCATCCACAACATTCAAACGATTCGACGTACCACAACCGCCCTAACGATATCTCCCGGTCTGAAGCTCTCGAAGATCTTAACCTTATCCTTTTCCGTAGCTCTCACATCCTGCACCCGAATTACTCCTTGCCACTCTCCATCTAGTACCGTCTCTCCAACAACCAAGATCGCAACCGTAGCTTGTCTCGGGGCAATCCTCGTCACTCGACACAGCACCGTACTGTTGACCTCTGGCAGGATCTCCGCCTTTCCCTTCTTTCCCTCTTCTATAGCGCTCGCAGATATATTCCTCTCAATTGAAAGCGTCGGGAGAGCTACAGGCGCCGCAGGGGTAATCTTTGTCAGACGTTTCTGAGGACCTGTGGGCTTTGGAGGGGTAGTCTTCGAGATGGGACCAAGGATCGAGGCGTACAGATTGGAATTGTGGACGTGTATGCCTGGACCTGGCAGATATTCGCTCGTAGAACCTATTAGCTGGCCAGGCACGGCGATGGACATTGTTTGGGCCATTGTGGATGTGTAGTTCGGTATTCTCTGCGGGCGTGTTGACTTGAGGTTAGAAAATACATTTTCGGCAGGTCAGCCGAGTGGGGCTGTCAGCCACAGGAAGCAAGCCCGCTCGATGCAATGCTTCCGACGACCCCATCCCAGCCTATGTGCCCAGCCAAATCTGGTAACTCCAACCCCTCACTGGACCGAACAACTGGAGCCCCTTCATGCTCACTCGCTCCATCTGTTCGCCCGAATCCAATGCAGTCCAGTCCTCCCCGGCCCATGTCGTTGGACGAGCCCAATGAACCCAATTGAAAGCTGTACCCCGCGAGTGCCCCGCTCTCGAGGAGCACCTGTGCAGGCCACAAGAAGAGGGGAGGTGAGGTCCGGAGCTATGGGCTGACTACTATAAGTTGCACGTCTTGTGCCATCGCAAGCACCAGCTTGCAACTCATTCTCGTATCTACGGCATCAACAGAGATCGAGCTTCTGTCCCTACTCTAATTGCCCCTCCTATCGCAATCATGTCTGCCAAGCACTTCATCAACGATCCCACCCACCTAGTGGACACAGCTCTCCATGCTCTCACAATCACAAACCCCTCTGTTGCCCTCGATGCCGAAAATAAGATTATATACCGACGGCCCGGCCATGCTCCTCAAGTATCTATAATTTCAGGTGGAGGCAGTGGCCATGAACCCAGTTTCGGAGGCTTTGTTGGAGAGGGATTGTTATCTGCTGGTGTTGCAGGCACGATCTTTGCCTCGCCCAGTGCGGAGCAGATCCGGAAAGCTATCATGTCAAGAGTGGATGGAGAGAAGGGAATCTTGGTCACGGTCATGAACTATACGGGAGATGTCCTGAACTTTGGCATGGGAGTTGAGAAGGCTAAAGCAGCGGGCTTGAACGTCAAGATGTTGGTTGTGGGTGACGATGTTGGCGTTGGAAAAGCTGCTGCTGGGAAGGTTGGCAGACGAGGTATTGCTGGTACGGTTCTTGTTCATAAGATCTCTGGTGCTTTGGCTGCGACAGGTGCTAGTCTCGAGGATGTCTACACAGTTGCGAAGTTGACTTCGGACAATCTCGTCAGTGTTGGAGCTAGCTTGGACCATGTTCATGTTCCAGGAAGAGCAGCTCCTGATCCAAATTCGAAGGAGAATTTGGCTGCTGAAGAGGTCGAAATTGGAATGGGTATCCACAATGAAGCTGGAAGTGAGAGAGCTAAAGTCGATCTCCCTGAATTGGTTAAGAGGATGTTGGCTCAGATGCTGGACTCCAAAGACAAGGACCGAGCATTTCTCAATGTCAACTCGAATGAGATCGTCCTATTGGTCAACAATCTCGGAAGTGTCAGTGTCCTCGAGCTGGGAGGCATCACTGCTGAAGTTGTGGGTCAATTGGAGAAGTCTTACAATATCAAGCCTGTTCGTATCCTCGCTGGAACTTACATGACGAGTTTGAACGGTCTTGGATTCAGTATCTCTATCCTGAATGTTGTCAATACCGATATCGGCGGACCAAGCATGCTTCAGTTGCTCGATGCACCTTGCGAAGCTGCCGGCTGGACAGCGCCCATCCGGAAGGAGACTTGGGAAGCTAAGTCGACTCAGACGAGAGAAGGACAAGACGCCGAAGCGGAAGAGCTCAAGCCCAGTGGACTGAAGCTTGATCCGGAGGTCACGAAGACTACTCTCACTAACGGTCTACAGCGGCTCATTGCTGCTGAGCCTGATGTCACAAAATACGATACCGTCGTTGGAGACGGCGATTGTGGTATTGGATTGAAGCGTGGTGCAGAAGGTAAACATTTCCTAGATCCTCCTTAAATTTCTGACAGAAAGAATGATATACTAACATCCACCAGCTGTCCTCAAGCTGATCTCATCTACCAAACTCTCGGGCGATACCGTGCTAGACCTCTCCAAGATCGTCCAAGTCGTCGAAACAAACATGGACGGCACATCAGGCGCCCTCTACGCCATCTTCCTCAACTCTCTCGTCCACGCCCTTAGACAACAAGGCTCCGGCGCCGCAAACGAGAAAGTCTGGGCCGCAGCCCTCCGAGACGCCTCCAAATCTCTTGGAACGTATACACCCGCTCAGCCTGGCGACAGGACTCTTGTCGATGCGCTACACCCATTCATCGAGACGCTTGCTTCGTCCGGAGATTTAAAGAAGGCGGCTGAGGCGTCGAGGAAGGGCGCAGAGGGCACGAAGGGTATGAAGGCTAGTCTTGGAAGGACGGTCTATATTGGAGGTTCAGGCTTTGAGCAGGTGCCTGATCCGGGTGCTTGGGGCTTGAGTGAGTTCTTCCTTGGGCTTGCGGGGGTTAAGGGTGGTGAAGATGGATACGAGATGGTTTGAGTGGGCCCCAAGGGTCTGGAGGGTTTGTGTAATGAAAGTAATTTGAGACTTTAATGGCAGCTGCATACGTACAATATATCCTATTTGCAGCTTGTCCCGAGATATTCAACTCGAAATTGTGATAATGGCTGTCAATATCCTCAGGCACTTTTGACTTCGAGGGCTGGTAGTATGGAATAGCTGGATGATGTCTAATGGCTTCTTCATTTGTGTAAATTCCATCTCTAGGTAAGCACGATTATCACGCTGAGCATTGATTCTCTCATGATGCCTCCCACCCATTTCGTACCATCAACCATCCAAGCAAAAGATTCAAAGCAGCCCGATCCATTCCTATCGGCATATGCAGCCACTTTTCGACGCCATGTGTGTAAGATTCAAATTTCCAGAGAACACCGCCATTTGATGCTGGCCGGCTTGCTTGCCTGCCTGTTTGCATTCCTGCACCTGCTTGGCCCATCCATAAATCCACCAGTCCAGCCGCCAATCTATCTAGCCGTAAAGAAGTGAAAGAGTGAAGAGCGATCAACTGAGTAGGACGAGGATGACGGAGTCGCCTCTCAGGAACCTGTAGAATCGACGTGTCAGCAGATAGTTCTCCTCACATGCTCTTAGCTTCTCTCCAGGCTCAACAGCACTTCAGCAGCTCATCAACCCTCCAAACCTCAGCCATTCTCCGCTCTTCTCCTTCCACGTCCTCGTCACTAGCCAGGCTTAATCCTACACCCTCTAACCAAGTCCCAATACACAGAGCCATAACCAGAACAGAAAAGTAACCACACTCACATCTTACTAATAAACCTATCCTTATTAACCGGTCTCCCCTTCTTCCCACTGCTGTTCCGCGGCGTCTCCGTCCACATCTCCTTCACGTTCTCCAGCACCATATTGCAATGCCTATCGAACGCCTTGACGCGCGCCAGCAGCTTGCGGTTGTTGCGGCATGAGATCAGGACTTGGGTGTGCGAGCGCACGGCGGTTTGGAGGATTGAGAGGGGGCCGGAGGTGAACTCGTGTTCTTCGAGTTGCGCGATTTCGAACTCGCTGTTAGGAGAGTGTTAGTAGATGGTTGTAGGTAGAGGTATGGGGGTGAGGGGTGCGGTTGATGTATGCGCGGAGGGGAGGGGGTGAGAACGTACGTGAGTTCTTGACGCGGCTTGGCGAGGAGTTCTCTGGTTGCGTATTAGCTTGTATATCTTGACGACAGATTCCTGGGACTAACTGAATCTTTGCGTCCGCCATGTTGTGTGGATTTGTTGGGATGTAAACGGTTTGGAATCTTGCGCTGCCTCGCGATTCTGCTGTCGTTGGAAGCTCGAAATTCACGATTGCGCTTGTGTGTATTGGGCTTAGCGCGGGAACTTTAATTTTGGTGGATGGCAGAGGCAGGTGCAAAGCCGAGCTGGAAAAGTAAACCCGAGGTCGAACTGATCGCTGCATGTAGCTTGTACCCGACTACTCCGCATTCCTTTAGTTTGTACACTACCTCTATTGCGTCTTTATCTTTTCCTGGGGTTTTGAGCTTTCACTTGTATCTTTTTCTTGATGTTTGCGAGGTCTTTGACAAAAGGAGCTGGGACGGCGGCGTGCTGTAGCTCGAAACGGATCATTATGCCTCTGCGAGCGAAGATTACGAATCCTGCCATTGCGGGAAGAGCACAGGTGAGGATGCGATGAGGGATTATTTCGTTTACGTGTTAATGAGTAGCAGATGTCGACATCCTCGTCGCGGCAAGATCAGTCGAAAACAGAAGCTACACAAGTCATCAAGGAATTGCCAGGGGACGAGCCGGAGGATGTTCTCTTCGACACCCTGTTCGGCGTGAGGACAATTGAGCTCAACCGGCCGAAGGCTCTGCACTCTCTCAATGGATCGATGATTAGGAAGATTGTGCCTAGGCTGCAGGAATGGGCGAAGTCGGATATGGCGAATGTGGTTGTCATTAAAGGATCTGGTCCGAAAGCTTTCTGTGCTGGCGGAGATGTGAAGCATCTTGCAGAGGACAACACGAAAGGGGAAGAGGGACAGCAAAGGTCCACAGATTACTTTGCCCTGGAATACAAACTGGATCACCTTATTGCGACATATTCGAAGCCGTATGTGGCATTTATGGATGGTATCACGATGGGTGGAGGAGTTGGATTGAGCATACACGCTCCGTTCCGGATAGCTACCGAGAGGACGGTATTTGCTATGCCAGAGACGACAATCGGATTCTTCCCAGATGTTGGAGCCTCGTTCTTTTTGCCCCGCATGCCAGGAGGTGTCGGTACATATCTTGCTCTTACGAGTGAGAGGTTGAAGGGTGTTAATGCCTTTTATGCTGGAGTTGCGACACACTACATCCACTCGACATCTTTACCTGCTTTGGAACGACGGTTGGCTGAACTTCGATTCAAGGATTACGAGGGACTTCAAGAACGACTTGCACTAATCGATTCGACCATCGAGGAGTTCTGCACCGGTCTTCCACACGACGAGCCAATGCTCATCCAAGGAAAGCTGAGAAACGCCATCGATCGAGTTTTCACCAAGACTAGTGTTCCTGATGTCATTGCTGCGCTTGAGGCCGAGCAAGAGGGAGAGCTGAAGGAGTGGGCTGAAAAGACCCTCGCCACCATCCACCAGCGGTCACCTACCAGTGTATATGTTACACTTCGACAAATGCAGCTCGGTCGCAAGTGGTCCATCAGCGAAACCTTCCTCCGGGAACACCAAATGGCGGGCAAGTTCATGCGCCACCCAGACTTCACGGAGGGTGTGAGTGCTCTGCTCATCCGAAAGGATGGCAAGCCAGTGTGGCAGCCTGCCTCACTTAAAGATGTGAAGCCTGAGGACAACATCGCGGATCCATTTTTCCAGGTGGAGGGTGCAGAGCGGATGAGCTTGTTGAATGATCGCGACTACAAGGAATACCCGAACCGAGCGCTAGGACTGCCTCAGGATGCTGAGGTGGAAGAGATTGTGAAGAAGACACCGGCTTCAAGGAAAGCTATCATCAATCAATTCGTCAAGTCGAGGAAGGGCAAACAGGGTGTGAAGGAAGTCGTCGAAGAAGTATTGGCGAGAAAGACAAAAGTCGATACGAACAATAAGGCTGTATGGCTCGCTAATGGTGAAGAGGCTTGAAATGGATGTTTGGGAAATGTGGCGAAAAGTGGGAGGGTTGTATGATATCAGTGTGTGGGATGTAAGGGATACCGGATGATGCGGCAACTGTTGATAGATGACGGTCGCAAACAAAATAATCGGACATGTTGAGACGAGACACTGTATAGAGTCATGTGATATCAAAGGAGTGTCTGGCAGCCGGATGTGTGGGTTGAGTCATTAAATGAGCGCGGTAAATCCGAGAACTTCTTCTGGTAAAAGTATAAAAGGGAGCCTTACCCCGCTCGTAAACTGGATGAACTTTTCTGACTTGGTGTGTTGTCTGTCCGATTTTTGAGATATCCTTTTGGCAGCCTGATCTTAAACTTCTTGAAGCCTGAGGCCAATCATTTCGTCAAGTTCCGCGCCAAGAGTTGTACTAGCGTTGAAGCTCGACCCGCGTCGATTATTGGCTCTTTGCAAAGCTTCAATCAACAGAACCATTCAACATCACGACAACACCTCAGTACACTTCTACAATTCCTACTCACTTCATCTTTTACAGCCGAACAGAATTCGTGTTGATACTTATAGTTTCACTCTCGGAATCGGACTTCATTGATTTTCACTGTCGATTTTAGCGCATCATTCCACGCGTAGAAACCTCGCGAATTTGACGCGAGTATGGTAGCCACCGCAATTATTGTTCCTTGATCCGAGATACTTCGACCACTTCATACCTGCTCCATGCATCTTCGATTTTGACAATCATAATCCTGGAACTGTTCGACCTCAGAAAGCCTCCAGCTTAGGCATTGCGAGGACCCTGCCTTCGCAATGTCTACACCGACTGGGCAACCGCCGGGCTTTGCTCCATGGCAACCTTCGCAGGCCCAGGCACCTCCAGTGGCCCAAAACAATGCGGAGAATGAAGATGGAGTCTGCATCAGACCCATGAGACGTGAGTGTGGTATTTCGGAAACACGGGAGGGGTAAAATACTAATCGTGTCTTCGCCGTACAGTCAAAGTCCTCTACACCTTCGACGACCAGAACAAGACCAATTGCTTGGCTCGATGGCCCCACGTCCTCCAGATACAAACCGTTGCCATGGACGAGACGACATCGATAGGAGTCATTGAGTTGAAGACATGTATAGACGCCATTGTGCAGTGCAGCCCTGAGCTCGTGGCCAGGTTGGGCCAGGATTACACCGTCTATGCTTACGACTACTCTGAATACGACAACCCGCTTGTCGGACAAGGAATGCTATCAAGAGCACTCTCCACAGCTTCCCCAACACCTGATGCCCCTGCGAATCAATCGAGGCAACTTATTACGGGAAGAGTCTGCAAGAATATTCTGGGCATTTTCACGAATGGTGTGAAGGAGACTCTGGAGGTCAAGTTGAGACTGGTGCCCGTTCCTACGATGCTACAGGGGGAATATGTCAATACGATGGAGAAGTACAGAGAGATGAGCAAGGGCATGCCAACTGGTTTTGACACCAACGAGTGGAATTCCTTCATGCAGTCGAATCCTGGCCTTGGACAAGTGGCGCAGAAACTCTCCCCGGCGCCGACCATGAACAACAATCTTCGTGATGGAATGAGTATGGAGGTTATGAACCAGTTACTCAGTCCGCACCTCCAGCAGCCACCTATGCAGGATCCATTCAATCAGCCAAGCCAGATGAACCAGACCTCCTTCAATAACCAAGCACCTTCCCAGCCGAACGCCACGAGCATGAATGCAGAGAATTCTGGAAATGAAAGCAGGGGTACGACGACAGCAGCAGAAAAGGCAAAGAAGACCTCGCGACCTTCTTCACGAGTATCTGTCAAGAGGCCTAGAGCGAGGAAGCCCAAGGCAACTGCCGCTTCAGCTGGAGGCAACACTTCTGGATATGAGGAGGGGACCGATGGGGATGATGGACCAATTACCAAGAAGCGTGCTAAGGTAACGAAGACTGATTGGAACGGCAATGCAACCTTGGGCATGACGCCAGATTCTCTTCGAGTGGCTGCTGGAACTTCAGGATCGCTGCGGCTCTTCCGACCTATCGCTGCTTACCCAGGGGGAGGCGGCCCTGATTCTAGCCATCTCCAGGATGGCCCTAGAGCACCGACACCAGTTCCTCATCTACCGAACCAACACGTACCCCGAGATCAAGCTCCCCAAAGTTCTCTGCGACGTGACTCTTTCACAGAACTACCCCAACTGCCTCCTCCGCAACACGTGTCTCCCTCCCCGTCAGTACAGAAGCCAGAGGACCAAGTCAGAACCTCCATCGAATCGGCGCAGCCTTCTCCCGAACGGAACTTCAGCCCTGCCGATACGCCACCTGACATTGGGTCATCGCCTCCAGTTATGAGAACTAGACCGCCGTCTGTCATTCGCTCAAGTCCGCCGTGTCCATCCAGCCCTGTATTGCCGCAGATGCCTAGAACAGACTCGGGCTTTATGAGTGGATCACTGGAGGAGCTCTTTGGTGAAGACGATGATCTAGTGGAGCTAAACAATGTAGAAGGCGTTGTTACTTCACATCAACAAAATGGGAACCGACCAGCTGCTGGACAAGCCCAATCTCCCCCTGACCAGGGAAGCGATTGGGATTTCATCATGCAAATCCCGGGTCCACCAGAATTGCTGCCTAGCAGAATGCCCATTATAGAGTTGCCAACACAGGTAGAGGCTAGAGCTAGAGCAGCGATCAACCGAGCTGGAAGTGTAATGTCTGAAGATGGACAGGTCCTCCCTCCGTTGAAGAAAAGTAAACGACCTCCACTTCGACGGACCATGAGCCAGTCGGACATCAAACCCACACAATTTCAGCCCCAGAAGTCTTCACTTGGTCCCAAATATCCTCAGATTATTCCTCCTCAACCTGAAGAGCAGTCTCAACAGCATTCCCAATCTCAGCCTCCGCCTGAGACTCGACAGCCCAGCCATAGCAGACAGCCAAGTCAAAATAGAACTTCACAGCCTCCGGGTAATGCTCCAAGCTCAGCTTTGAATGCCGTTCCACCAAGTGTGCCAGCTGGTATTCCTACACCCACCTCTTCGTTCTCCCAGCTAGCTGTTCAGGCTCCTTCACCTGTTCCTACGCAAGAGCCAGCAACTACTCCCGCGCCTGCCGCCCCGGCTCCTCAATCGAGACCAGCTTCTAGGTCTGATATGAAAGCACGAACAGCTTCTATGGGCTCTCTCACTCTTCCGCAAGTTCCGGCCAGTGATCCGGTTCTCCCTCCTTCCAGTTTGCAGCGATCTCAAACATGGTCAGAGACACCACATCCAGCTTCTGAGGCTCCTATGCCACCCATGTATATGCAAGGACAAATGCAGATGCCGCAACATATGCCTGGAATAAACTATAATCGGCCTCCTCCACCTTATAGTCGGACGCTGACTGCGAAGAAGGCTTCAATTAAGCAGAAGCTTGAACTCGCAATTGCAAATGGCGAGATGCCTCCTTTCTGTGCAAACTGTGGCGCGATTGATACTCCAACTTGGCGCAAAGCTTGGTCTCAGGATTTGCCAGGCGTACCAGGCTATTACGAGTACTCTGACGATCCAGGTGCTGTCACTACGATCATCGTCTTGACTCGTGATGCCGATGGAAAGCCTACTTCTCATAAACTCATCAAGAAGTTTCTTGGTCCTAAAGAGGACCAAAGAGACTATGATGAGTTTCTCTTGTGCAATCGTAAGTTTTGTCGAATATGATATAAGTCATAGTGCTAATCAATGCAGCTTGTGGTATTTGGATGTCTAAATACAAGACTCAACGTCCTGAGGACAAATGGGATAACAACGGACCACAAGAGAGACCTCGAGGAGAGAAGAAGCGAACGACGCAGCGCCTGGCTAAGCCTAGAAAGCCAGCGGGATCAAATCCTATGCCGCCGACTTCCGAGGCTTACTTTCCGCAATCAGATGCGAATTTCCCAGCTTCTGAGGCGAACTTTCCAATGTCCGAAGCTAACTTTGCAATGTCCGAAGCACCAGCTCCGCCAGAGGGCGTCTCCCCAGGCGACACGTCTGGAATGCAGCAAGAATCCATATCCGCCGAGCAATCTCAGCGACAGCGATCCACCAGTGCTCAGCCCAAGAAGCGGTTGAATGCCATGACATCCGATGCCGCTTCTGCAGCTTTGAGACGTGCTATTCAGTCCAGTCCTGCCAGATGGGCTGGGACCCAGCATAGCCCGATTGAGCTTGAGGAGCAAGAAGATATGGGCTCAACTCGACGACTACTATTCCCATCACCTAGAAAAGACGCCTCGCCCAAGGTGCTTGGAGAAGTCGTCACCAATGTCGTGCAGATTGCCACCGAATTCCGTTCACCAAAGGAGAGCATGGTCGAAATTGAAGGCCAGAACAAGGAGAATCATCCGCCTGCGATTGAGGAGGATGACGTGGATGCAGAGTTCTTGCAGCTTTTCGAGGCGGAAATTTCGAAAAGTGGGATGCAACGGCCATCCACGCCAACCCAGAAATCACCGACCCAAAATCCTTTCAAGACACCCACTCGTCCAACCCCAAGCCATCGACCTATCACTCGGAGTGTGACGAGATCAGCTCGATCGGCTAGATCAAATAGATCAGCAAAGTCTCCGAGCCAACTTCTTACATTCGCACAAACTCCTTCGCGGACTCCCGGATCAATTGCTCGACGTCTGTTGTCGCCACGACACGATCATGGCGTCTTCGAGTCGCCTTTCACTGCTACGTTGAACCAGATGATGTCTGAGGCCAACAACCAAACCTCGCCCATTCGAGGCAGCGACGGTATGGAGCTTGACTTCGGCAGTCTACCCGAGCTACCCCAGCTTGGAAATGGGCACATTCATGGTGATTTAAACTTCAGCTTGGAAGACTTCTTCTCCACCGATGTCCCAATGCCTTCTTCCCCACCTAGATTATGCAACTATCAGATTTACGAAGATCCGATCACGACCATGCAGAATATGAACAATCTTGACTGGAGCGATTTCGGTAAATTTGCTTCCGAGAAAGTCGCTACAGATGAGGAAGTCAAGATCAAGGACGAGCCAGGAAAGTCTCCCACGAAGCTACCAGCGAAGGAAACAGAGGTTGCGGAGAAGCCGGCGGAGGCTGAGTGATTATGTATTACGAGTCCTAGAGCATTCCTGTTGTCCTGCTCATTTTCCTTTCGTTTCAACTCTTTGTGTTTGTTTGCACAGCGTGGTGTTCAGGGTATGGATGTCTGGATACAGAGACATGGTTCATTGCATTGGTATATGGAGTCTTGTTCAGCATTTTGGGGGGCATGCATTTCGAGCTGGGGTCGAGAGTGGCTACAAGGCTAGAAAGCTAGAGGCGAGAGCTGTGGATATGTATCGCAAATGAGACTACAGAATCATGATACCGTGAATATAATGTTTGAGTATCAATCTTCACTGCGATGATCGATGAGTGACAGTAAATTTCTTCTTTAGGCGATGCTCGTGTTTTGTGACTGCACGACCTACTAATTGCTGAGCTCTTTCACGAGGCAACTTCTTGACAAGGCAGTCCCCACGGAACCGCTTTGATAGTTCATCGTTACCCGTTCCGTCCCACCTCCAAATTGTCATCGACATCATCAATACATTCATGCAACCGTAAAATCTCGTTCCATGCCATTCCTCGTCTCCGTGAACCCCTAGCAATTCCCCAGCGCCATACGTGAAAACTGTGCTCAACATTCTCCCCACCGTGCCCAAGCCCTTATGTCGAGTAAAATATCTCTTTATACCGGTGCGTGGCCTCGACTACGGCTTTGTAGACTTCGAAATCAACTAGAGAACGTAGAGCATATCAGCACCAGTATCCCAAGTACACCAAGCATCTGGTCTACTTCTCCACCATCATTGTATCTCCAAATCCCACTCTCTGAATCCAGCGCAAGAGCTACAAGCCCAGAAGGCGCAAGAGAAGGACGAAGATCAGGCACGGAGAAACTCACACTCCCTTCCCATATCAACAGCCATCAACACCTTAACACTCAAATCCTGGTTCACCTTCCCAACAATCTCCACCGCATGGCCAACCGTCAGATGCGCATCGCGGTTCAGATGTGCAGTCACAGGGCCATCGCTGTCGATCGTAGCCTGCTCGCCGCGCAGCTGTGTTACTTTGCCGGTGATGCGGATGGTGCGATTGGTGAAGGAGTCGAGGTAGTTGGAGGTTATGCGCGGGGTGGAGATGGGTTCTGCCATTCTTGTGTTTGATTTTTCGAGGGATGGTATTTGCGAGGAGGAAAGGCGTGGCCAGGATTCGAGAGAGGTTGGAAGAGGGTTTGTGGTGAGTTTGTGGTGGGGTTGTTTTGGGTGTACTGTTGGAGGGTCGAAGTTGTTTGAGAACCGCGTGGAACACGAAACTGTCGCGTGGGCGCGTGGGCACGTGAGCTCGTGGGGACCTGTCTACACGTGCGTGCAAATCGGAGAAGTACGTACGCTAAAATCTGCAAAGATGCTATTGTTCCCAGACTATGAAGAAGCTAGTTTGCCTACCGTTTTACTATCTATCCGAATAAGTAATAAGTATTTGACCGGCCTTTGTGAATATCCAATTCCACGTACCTTTCCGCTTCAATTTAAGCTCGGCTGCTAGACCCACTTTAATTTTGATATCAGAAAATTCCCGTCCAGGGTCACAACTTCAAATGAGCGTAAGATATTCTACAGACCAAAGCATCTCCCATCACACTTTCATATACATAAGACACGCCTCGATTCCAAGAGGTATGTACATCCAATTTGTCGTCTCATAACTGAAGATGAAAATATCATTTCTCAATCTACATGCGCATCTCTATTAAATGCTCTCTAAATGCCTTTGCAACTTGTCCACATGAGCAATGCAGCTGACAATTCATCCAGATTTCAAATTAGAATTCCTCATCTGAGAATGAAGTCCCAAGAAGCCGCTTTCCGTGACGCTCGCAAACCGCAGCCGAAGCCTAAGGTTCAACAGCCAGTCGTCAAAGCAGCACCCAACAAGATCGCCAAGAACGCAGCACGCAATGAGCGGAGAAAGGCGGCTAGGAAGGTCAAGAGCATGTTGAAGGAGAGCGGTGCTGCTGTCAATAGCAAGAAAACAGTGCCAGCTAAGACAGAGGCTGCGTCAGGTGATGAGAGTGAGGACGGGGGCGTCAAGTTAGATGAGGAGATGGAGTGAAGAGGGAAGTCGGAGGCGAACGGAGCATTTTGTGAGTGAGGCTGTTCCGCTTGGTAGTTTTGAAGTTGCTGATTGGCTCCAGGTCGCTCATTGATATTGTTCTTTTTTATTCCTTGTCAAATGACATGATTTGAGGCTCCGTCATGGCCTCTGCGCTGTACATATCAGGGCATAGCGAGGCGTTTGGATGGGATGGGAACGGAAAAGTTCTAGATTCTATTTTGCTACATTTGCTGTCGATCCATTCAGGCTTGTCTCCTTCTCATCGTGCAGATTATCATGCTCTGCTCTTTCGATTCTTGCGCATCCTCTGAATATTGCCCCAAATATTATTTCCGCGTTTCAATTGTATTACTGAGCTTGAGATTTACAGAGACAGATCAGAGAGAGATCAGAGAGTGGACTGGACCGACATTCGAGGTTGAGGTCGCCGCAAACCAATAAGCGAGACGGAGAAATTGCAAACGGATTCCCAGCCCTCAATTGGTCAACAGCACAATGCCTCACCCTCCTCAATCCAGTACCCCGCATATCCCGCTCCCCATAACTGGACAATGGCATTGTTACATTGCATGTGAGGCGGATACATGTCAAGTGCTCTCAGACCACTGGAATCTACATTGAATGCAGTATCCCTCAGGTGTGGGATGAAGACTTGTCGTTGATTCGATTGATAAGGGTGGAGAGCCTGCTCGGTGTCTGATGGGAGGCTGCAGATCCATTGTTGGAACAGTCGATTCTACATCGGTGTGGGGGAGTGCAGATGTCCACCATGGGGGTGGAAGCCTCGCTGCAAGTGAACTGGTTTCGAGCTCATGGCGATGCTGCAAGCCGTGTGAGCGGCACTCGGATATCTGGAAGGAGATAGGGACTTGCAGAAAAGGAGGAAGAGACCGAGTAGGCCTGATTATATAGAGCGAGGCTCAAGGCAGATTGAATCAAGATCAGCTTTCTCGTATCTCCCGAGAGTACCTGACAAGTTCTGCTCAGCATCTCATCTTTTCATGGGAGGGCTTCCAAACCACAGGTTTTCGGTCGAGAAGAATCGAGAGATTACGAGATTCGAGTCGACTCTCAACTCACTCACCAGACGGTTAAGCCTAGCTAGAACTTCAGAAGGAGGTAGAGGCAGGAGTCCACAGGTAGATATCAATGCGAGATATCGGGTCCGAGCTGATGTATGGCACAGATATCATTGTTCAAGATGCCGCAAGCTACTAATGGAAGCGAAGGCGACAGTCCGGCGGGTAGTAGTCAAGGCTCATCGGGTCGCAACAAGCCAAGGAAGAATGGGAAACCAAATCACTATACCGTAGAAGGCGCTGACAACACTGACGGCCGCTCTGACATTGGAGAATTCATTTCCGCCACGAAATCTGCCCATCAAGTCATGGTGTCCCTTGGTGAGCTGTACCAACGATATGCGACGGACGTGCAAGATGCAAACGAGAACCGGCAAAGAGTCACAGATTTGGAAGTATTGTGCAAGAAAAAGGATGCCGAAATTGTGAAGCGCAAGAACGCTCTGGATGTCATGTTGGAGAGGAACGAGGCCGATGAGGTAGCTCTGGAGGAAGACAGAACGCGTCTTGCTGAAGAGCAAGACAAGTTCGATCAGATGAAGAATGAGTTCCTCTCTTCCAAGCAGAAAGAAGAGAGCAGAGCAAGAGATTTAGAAGATCGACTTAGCAGACAGGCAGATGCTAGATTGAAGAAAGACACGGCTAGCCTTGAGAAAAGCTTCAGAGAACGCCAAGACAAACTTGAGCAGGAGCTTAAGGAGCGTGAGGACCAAAAGAAGAGGAGAATGGCAGATCTTGAGGCTGAGAACAAGCGTCTCTCAGATCAGGTGAAGGACCTCAAAAGCGAGACAAGCGCATATGTCAAGAAGCTGGCCCTTGAGAAGGAAAGGCTTGATGATATGGAGCAGCTGAAGAGGATGTCCAAGGAAGAAGCGACAAAGGCTCAGAACGAGTTGCAGAGGATGAAGGACGAGTTTGGGCTGGTCAGCCATACACCAGAGTTTTTGTGAGCACTCGCCCTTCATTGCATTGCAGTATCAATGAACTGATCTTTTACAGCCAGGAGGCATTTGCCAAGATCGCCAACAAGATCCATGAAATCTCAATAAAGTTCTCTCAAGAACTGAATCCGAAGGTATGTTCTCAAACTTCTCCACAAGGATCCACATCTCTGAAACTCGAGTCATTAGGGCCGGGCATCACTCCATGAGAAGCTTAGGAGCCTGGATCCTGGCCTTGCTTCAACCCCAATGTCCAACAGTAAGGAATCAAAGCTGCTTCGAACTGCTCACATGCACCGCATTATCTCATCAAACCTAAGCATCCTCATTTTTAAGCCTTTCTCATCGGATACCACATTCCAAGCCGAGAGGCAGAACGCTGTCCGTCTTCTCGAAGAAGCTACCCTTGGTCTTGAGCGTACTACAGACAACAAGCGAGTAGCTGCGGTCTTCAAATCTCTCGCCATGCAAGGCCTTCGATCTGCCAGTCAAGTTCAGGCAGTATCACCAGCTCCACCGACACGCGTTGATGCTTTCACCAAAGCTATCAAGCCTTTCTTGTTTCTCTTAGCCCCACAAGCACAACATGCAAGCCTTGAGGATACTCTGTGTGCCCTCGCACAGTCAGCCATCTCACTCTGGGATTCTGCCCAGAGCGACGAGTTCCTAGACATCACAGCCTCACTGGATCTCGATCTAGCACTCCGAGCTAAGTGGGGTTCTCCACGCTTCGATGACGATTCTGAGTCTCCTGATTATGCCATCACTTCATCAACCGATCCAGAGATTTTCACTCTTTTCCCCAGCATCACCGCCAGAGCATTCACTGTCGCGTCCGAGCCTTCCGTCCAAATCCCAGGAAGTTTCGAGAACTCCAAAGCCGAACCTCAAGTGCGAAAGCTTATCATTCACTATGGAATTGGCATGTGCGAGTCTTCAGGTCTTGTTGGGAGGGGTAAAGACGAGCAGCAAGACATGGAAGAGGAACTGAAGGATGAGAAGTTGAGAAAGGAGCTAGAGGCAACACAGAAGGCGCTGTCCGAGCGAAGTAAGATGAAATCGCAGAGGAATGGATCGATTACTAGCCTCCCGTCTCCCAGTGCGGAATGGGGTTTGGCTGGAGGGAGTAAAAAGTTGCCCGAGGATTAGAGGAACTCGAATGGAGGATGTTAGGAAACTTGCTGGAGTTTTGGCGATGTAGCGAGTAAGGACCGGGACTATGGCCAAATTGATATTGATGTTCAAGTTGGACGCGTCTCAGGAGTTGGGCTCTCTGTATTGACTATTTTATTTCGAATGAAACCAGTGTTCGGCCTTTGGTCGTATTCACAAGAAGAGCGCCAAGGGAAGGCAGATCTATATGCCATTCTTCAGAGGAGTCTTCGGAGCCTCCTCACCCTGTGACAACATGTGATGAAATAAATTTTTCACGATGAATGTATTCGCCAACGATGAATGTATTCGCCATGGAATTCCATGCCACCCGAAGTGAGATATTTATCGCATACTGTCCCACGCAAACGAAGCAACCACTCGCTCTTGGCTTCTTGCTTCACCGACGTCATCGAATTTGCATTGATGTACCGTCTTTTCCAGACTTCAATGTCAAACGCCATCAATTCAGACTCAAAATCCGCCATGAATGATAACAAGAGGCGGAAAAGAGCCAGAGACAAAAGCATAAGTCCACCACCCCTCCGCCGAAAACTCAACCAGGCGCCCGACCCCGCCACCTCAAGCGCACCCTCAAAAACTCAATCATCAATCCCTACACCACCCAAAAGAAACTTGCACATCATAAGCTGGAACGTAAACGGAATCTCACACCTCCTCCCAGCAAAACAAAAATCCATCACATCATTCTTCGCCCCTCCTTCCCCTCAAGCACATCAGTCGGACGCCGACTCAGACTTAGACACGTCGGCTAGCAAGTCACCACTTCGCACTTTTCTAAAGCGCCATGACTTCCCAGCGCTTTTGTGTCTCCAAGAAGTCAAAATCGCACCAAAAGACGAAACGACACGGAAAGCGGTAGAAAAAGCTGCGAATGCAGGAGAAGGACCGAACTATAAAGCGTATTTCGAGTTGCCGAGGGATAAGTACAATGCGAGGGGGTGGGGAGGGAAAGTCTATGGTGTTTGTACGCTTGTGAGATACGACTTAGAGAGCTTGAGTAGGGGGGATGTCAAGACGCAGGGGGTAGATTGGGATCAAGAAGGTCGAGTGCTCAGTACTGAGTTTGAGGGGTGGAAGTTGGTGGTGATCAATGGGTATTGGCCGAATGGGACGATGAATCCGTGGAAAGATAGTGAGACGGGTGTTGTAAAGGGGACGAGGCATGATATGAAGAGGAATTTTCATTCCCTCATGCTTGAGGAGGTTAAGGGGTATGAGAGGATGGGACGGGATGTGGTGCTGGTGGGTGATATGAATGTTGCGCGTTCATCTATTGATGGATATCCGGGGATCAGACTTGGTGCTGAACATGTACATAATAGGAGGGATTTTCATGAGAAGTTCTTTGAGAGGGGTGATGGGATGAGAGGGGTTGATACTTGGAGGGAGATACATAAGGAGAAGAAGGGATATTCGTATCATGGTGAGAGAGCTGAAGAATGGGGAACGAGTTGTGATAGAGTGGATTTGGGGATTGTGAGTAGTGGTCTTGTGAAGAGGGGTGGGTTAGTGGGGGCCGAGATTTGGGAAAGTGTTTTGGAAAGAGGAGAAAGTGATCATGTGCCTATCGGAGTAGTCCTTGATATGGAGGTAAAGTCAAGTAGATAGATACTCTTCACTTGATACCAGTCACCATGTCTTTGCAAGAGATGATTCCAAAGATAAGTCGTGAAATTGGGAATTTGTGGATGACATTGAAATATCATCAAAAGCTACCAGAATTTTATCTGTCTCTGAAAAAAGTCATCCATGTCACTTGATGCCTCGGAAATACAATATAGACCAGATATTCAGACCCTGAGTCCGAGACTGGTCGCCATCTTCCACAGATGTAAGTCATTTTCGGGTAGTCACATCAACATCCAGGATCTGGCTCCGAGTGAATCTGCCCATCTCAGAATTTTATAAGCTGCTGTTGAAACTCATTTCTGACAACGTTGGTGTCAATGCCTTCGAAGTTTCTTCCGAAACTCAGTGGCGTGAGGTACAATATCACCCCAGTAAGCGGGTCAATAGGCTCGAAATGGCCACATGCCGCGGCTCTTAACATGCATCAAAGCACTTTTGAATCGGCATTTTAGACTGTTTCATTATTCTCATTGCCTCAATCCTAGTTAAAGACCTTCAAAGAAATCTATTCCAAAGGAAAAAATAAAAGACTGGTGCAAAGTTTCTTGTGCGCGCTCTAATGATCATGCTTGCTCGACCAATTCCAAATATGACAGAATCCCAAGTGCTTTCCAAGGTACCGAAAATGTAATATCCAAGCAACTCAAATCATCTCGCCAATCTTCGCCTTCGCGATTTGACTGTTGGTGAGCCTGCCCATGACAACACTGCCTTCATGTTCAGTCCAAAAGTAATCTCCACGGCACTGATATCAACCTCTCGAGTTCCTCTGATCTTCAATCTCTCAGCTTCAAGCTCTACCTTGAATTTTTTAACAAGATAGCTATGTCGGAATTCGCACCGAAGCACTTGGCAGTATCTCGGGCGAGCTTCAACCGAAGTCCAAGTAAAATAGGAGCACCGGGATCATTGATGATTTGATCATGTTCGCTTGCTTGCTTGAGGCGCTCCATGTATGCGAGAGGATTCGAAGACTGGAGAGACGTTGATCGAGAGTAAGTGGGATGCTGTATTTGGGGTCAACGAGAAAGTACTGCTTGAGAGCTGTTTGGACTGCTTCACGTAGAAGTCCAGATTCATCTTGGCGCTGCCGCAGTTGCTCGAAGATCGTCTTCATCGGGTAGGATGCGAGGCGGAAGCTCCATCCCTCAGCTGGTTAGAGAAGTTCATCTAGCCGGGGTAGTTCGTCGGAGGGCTCAACTGCAAGGAGTATTAGCTTCTGGTCTGAGATTGATGACGACGATTGGCAGAGAGGTTGAAAGAGAATCGTTGCACAGAGTTGTAGCTTACGAGGGTATGCCGGGAATGGGTAGTGAAATTTTGACTGCACTGCCATGTCCACATGACCACCTGAGATAGGCCAGAACTGTGGTCCAGCACAAAGCGTACAGAGACAATTAAACTCGAACCGCATTTTGAGTCTATCTCTTTTATCCCGGTGAGCCTCTCCGGTCCAATGTGCCTTAACCACACCCATGAATTCCCAATCATATATTTGGCATCGTGTTGCCGAATCCATGTAGGCATCGTAGGCCACGGTAAGCTCCTCTCCTCGACGGACATTTTTGACGGCTCGAAGCTGTAATTCTGACTTGTTGTACACCCAAATACAATTCGGCTCACACGAATGGTTGACTTTGTAGGTAAAGGAGTCGAAGCAAGTACCAGTGTTGATGTAGCACTCTAAGCAAGATTAGCTACTGATCTTCTGTAGAGCCTCGCTCAAATAGATGGAACCGGAGCGGACTTAGCTTACCCTCGTGTTCAGTGTGCCCGTCGATATTGATCTTCGGGTGACTAACATCCACTCCCTGACTGAGAATCTGCTGACCACGTAAGGATGTACTCCTCTTGTAAAGATCTAGGACTTCCATACCGCAAGGTATACCTTCTTCGTTTTTCCCCTATGGCCATAGCCATCGATGTCTACTATTCATAAGTTCAAGATCGGCGTCGGTATACTAATCCACCAGTCCGCAGTCCCGTATGAATTTGATAACGTCGGGTGCGTGAGGAGTATTCTCATCTTTGTAACTCTTATCCTCTGGTAAATATTTGAACTCTTGAAATGCGGGCTCGTAGCTCTCTCCGGATGCACGCAAGCAGAGTAGACGAATGATGGCACGAAATGCCGCGCTTTCGCATTGTTGAGGTCTGTGAAGCCAACTCTCAACCATTCTATTGAGGACAGCACATTCAGCTTGGTGGTGGTTGGTGTAGGCTTTGTTCTTGCATTTCTGTGCACAGTGGTATGTTAGCAACTTGAGGACGAGGAAATGGAAAGAATAATAGTGAGGAGAGACCAACCTCGTTGCGATAATACAAGAAATTACACATGTCGTATGCTACCATCTGCTGCGGAACGGTGTTGCCGTTGCCGTCTACTGTGCTGTAACAGAAACCATCCATATCGCCCCCGTCTCGCTGTGTGGCCAGACAATTGTCGCAGGTTGATTTGATGCAGTCTACCTTTACCTGTCAATTCAAATATGTGTCAGCCTTCTTGTGCAGCTACCCAAAGAGTGTTTCCTATCCACCCGTGCAGGAAATTCGTCTTGGGTAATCGAAGTGGGGCGGGACCCGCGATCGATGGTAGCCGTGGGAGAGAAGACCTACGATATTGAACCCAAGCTTTGAGATACGCGCAACGAGCTTTCCTGCTTTAATACTGACTGGAGTATGTAGTCCCTTGCCGGTGCCCTTAACCCGAGAGTCGATAGAATGAAGCTCGATAGAATCAGAGCGGTTTCCGTGCTTCAAAGCCATTCGAGGGATTTAATACGCGTCAATTGCGCCTAATACAGATGGGCTTCCCATTGATAACGTCCAAGACCCTAATGTAGGCCTTGTTTATCGGTCGTCTGAGGGAGAAAGGTTCCGGAGTGAGATTTGAGTGAGGAGGAGGTGGGGTGGAGATCGGATGAAATTTTGGTTCTAGGAGGGCTGAAGTTTTTCACTAGCGCGCCGAGAAATCATGCCTCTCGAGATGAAGGAATCAAACTGCGTAGCTTACTCATAGAATGTACTTATTGGCTCGAAATGGTTGCAAGTTTCTAGAAGTCGGCCACTGTATGCAAAGGTCAGTCGGTGTGCACAGGACGTCTTCACCACTTGAAAAGTTCTACACTACCTACAAGACCTTTACCCGAATAGCTTCGAATCTAGTTTCATTAATGCTTAGGATATGCTTAGGATTCTTACTCTCGAATACTAGGGGAATAATGACAATGATGTTGTTATGGATATGGGGAGACAAGAAGAAACTCAAATATCTGGAAAATGGTTAAGCGAGGTCAACAAAACTTGAAAGGGGTAGCGAGATGACTACGCTACTTTTAAGATCCATGACTGTAGGCTGCAGGCATGAGAAGACGGGACAGCAGATTCCAAAGTCGTACTTCTGCAGCCTTTGAACTAGATTCTACATACATGAACATTCAAATTGTTCAGACATATCTCAACAAGGACGGAGAAGAGGTCGCATTGTAATAGTAGTGCCTGTCTCTTTTGTTATGGAAGCATTAGGCCAGTTCGCGAAATATTTTCATAAGACACCAACACCTTTGGATGGTGTATCTCTATAAATCAAGCTAGACAAATGATGCTCTTATGCTTCGACGTTTTTGATGCATAACTCAGGCATTGCTTTGATTTCTACGTAGATTCATCTACCCAGTTCCTAGAACCACCACCTCTCCCCTCATTGGATATCGAACATGTAAAACAAAGGATGGTTCACAGACCTCGGTATTCTCAAGTAGTGTTTCTCGCACAACATGAAGATTCTATCCTTTGACCTCATCTTACTTGCGATGTAATTTGACAAGAACCCTTCTGGCCCTAGAGCTTCAGGGCATTAGTCCCCTGAACCCCACCAACAGCCCGCTAGATATCCACCATGCCTCACTAATTTCCCGCGACAAACTTAAATTCAACCTTCGCTCCTTCAAGATCCGACATCATCTTCACATCGAAACAAGACTTGCGAACACTGCGCTTATCGAGACTCCACAGTTCGTCGTATGATGTTGTGAGCTCCCAAGATGCCAATACCTTGAGCAGATCCATAAAGCTTGGGCTGGCCTCTTTCCTTATGGCTGCGGGTATCATGCAGTACCCGAAGGATCATCATCAACGTCAAACCGCTCACTATGACGAGGCTCTTCGTATTCAAAGCTTCGCCTCAGACTTCTCCTTTCATCCAAAATAGCCAGAGGTCCTCTATCTCGGCTGGAAATATCCACAGCTCCTAGCAATGAGGTACAGGATCTAAACGTGACCCGAGCACATTCCCTTACCAGAACCCGATTCGAACATCATCCCACCGTCGCACAACACCATACGCCACAGGCTGAATCGGAACATTTCAATACGGCGTTTATTGACCGATTGGTCCACAACACTGCAATCAATTCTGCCAAGATTCGTATCAAAGCACAACAGGGCAGTAAGATTCTGCATGCGGCTAAAGCGCTGTGTATTGTGCCTTCCGTATGCAGGTGCTGCGCTGTTATCTCTACTTCCCTGCCCTGCTTTTGAACACCAAGGCGGCTCGTGGCGGCTGTCCATCTGCAACCTTAACCTCAAGTCGACGGTGAGTTTGCTTGATAAGGGTCTAGCTATTCCTTCTTTGCTTCATGTTTTGTTTTTCCGATTTTCTCTCGTTATCGGACGACATGATGCCCTTATCGTGAACGATTGAATAATTTTTGCCCTGCGAATCTCTCCACATGCTGCGTCGCATGTTGTCGTCTGCCCGCCTGTCGTTTTCTCCGTTCGCTCGCTGCTATTTGAGCTACTGAGACCAGACGTAAGTTGAGAGACATCGTGAGTCTGGTATCGTGTGAATCACCGCGCGCACGACATCGATGTCTTTCTGCGGTTGAGAGAAATTCGTTATCGGCAGCGACCTACCTCCATACGCTCGTTTATCTGCTTGTCATTATTGATCGAGAACAACCCCAACTCCAACCTGCATTCGACGCGCCGACCTCGCAATCGAGAAAGCAAGCTTTGCCATGGTTCAACTACTGAGGGGCTTGGCCTTGGTATGGCTTTGTTTGCTCCAGCTCACCGCGGCTATTGATGTGGATTGGGAGAGCACAGGTACAGTACCTTTTTTAAGAAAAGCCTACTTAAATTTCCATGGAGAAGCAGGAGTATCATAACTAATGTGTTGCATTCTAGACTCTATCAAAGCAGCCGCCAAAATCGTCGCAGCAGACACGCGCCGCTATTTCGTCGGCAAGCAAGAAGACGGCAAGATAGGTGTGACTCTACTTCCTGCGCCATACTACTGGTGGGAAGCTGGCGCGATGATGGGTTCACTGATCGATTATTGGCATTATACGGGCGATACGACATACAACAACTTTGTTATCGAAATTCTGCAATCACAAGCTGGTCCCCACAATGATTTCATGCCGCCAGAACAGCGCTCCTCGCTAGGGAACGACGATCAAGCTTTCTGGGCAATAGCTGCCATGTCCGCTGCCGAGTACAAATTTCCAAATCCACCGGATCCAGACCAGCCTGGTTGGTTGTCTCTCGTACAAGCGGTCTTCAAT
Source organism: Cadophora malorum (assembly GCA_017365405.1). Lineage (NCBI taxonomy): Eukaryota > Fungi > Ascomycota > Leotiomycetes > Helotiales > Ploettnerulaceae > Cadophora > Cadophora malorum. The sequence goes on along the minus strand of JAFJYH010000450.1, from coordinate 2,333 downwards.
GAACAAGTTGGGCGTTGGGACACGAGTCTTTGTAATGGTGGTCTTCGGTGGCAGATCTACGAAGTCACGGGCTACGATCTCAAGAATACGATTTCGAACGGCTGTTTATTCAATATTGCGGCGAGACTGGCACGGTATACTGGAGACAAGAAATACGCAGATTGGGCTGTCAAAGTATGGGATTGGATGGAGAGGATCGGTCTCATCAGCACGAGTTTCGACGTTTTCGACAATTCCGAGGCACAGAAAAATAATTGTTCCAGGCTGGATAGGAATCAGTGGACATATAACGCGGGCACAATGCTCATGGGTGCCGCAACTATGTTCAACTACGTACGTACTCGCCAGCTGTCACTTGTCTCACCTTTTGATTCAAAAATTCCAATTACATACTAATATCTTCCAGACTGACGGCTCCGAACTCTGGAAGAATCGCACGGAAGGTCTCCTCGGCTCCGTGGCATCCGATTTCTTCCCAGGAGGCATCATGAAAGAAATTTGCGAACTGCACGAAGTTTGCAACCCAGATCAAAAGTCCTTCAAAGCATATCTCTCGCGATGGATGGCAGCTTCAACCAAAATGGCACCGTTCACCTACAATACCTCGTACCCCCTCTTACTATCTTCAGCCACTGCAGCGGCAGAGCAATGTGCAGGAGGTGAGAACGGCACGCTATGTGGGATCAAATGGTGGTTGAACGGGACTTGGGACGGCTCGGACGGGCCTGGCCAGCAGATGTGTGCTTTGGAAACTATTCAGAGTGTCTTGATCCGCCATGTTGATGCGCCAGTCACGGCAGACGGAGGTGGTACTAGCCAGGGAAATCCAGACGCAGGCTTCAACCAGAGCGCCGTTCCACCCGGACTGCGACATACTCCTGCTACAGAGGGAGAAAAGATCGGTGCGTGGTTCCTGACTGCTGTGATGATAATCGCCGTGGTTGGCATGTGGGTATTCATGAGCACGAGCCTAGGAGAATGGGGTGGCAGTTCACTAGCTGGCAAGAAAGCGCCCTCTACAAGTCCCAGCACCGGTTTCTGGTACGGCATGACTAGAAAGGGAGGTAAAGGCAAGGAAAAGGAGAAGGTCGACCCAGTCCCGGAAGTTCTTGACTTGAACGAGAGCAGGAGGAGTACGATGACAGAGAATCCAAGTCGGAGAAACACCATGACGAGCAATCCGAATCTGAGCTCGACGTCTGTGCTGGAAGGTACGCCGATTAGCATGAGCAAGAAAGGGAGCAAGGGCATACTGTCGCCGATTATGGAGCAGAAGGGCTTTGCGGATAGCAAGGCGAGTCTGCCGATTTACAGGGGTGGTGATGAGAAGACGTGAATTCGTCGGGAGAATATGAAGAACACGATTAGACAGCTTCGGAATATGAATGGCTTCCAGGTTTCGAAATGAGACTCCTTGCTGAAAGAAGGGAGGAAGATTATGGACAAGCAGGCAGACACGGGACCCGCTTTGAAACGGCGAAAGGATACCCGGTCAGACTCAGAAGAAGTTTTTGAAGCCATGGAGAAGAGCATATTGCTAAGAGCTTTTGCTGTATAGAAGGATCTGGTGGTATAGAATGCATTCTGCATAGAGAGAGGGCAGCGTCTGCAAGATGACGGAGCCTCAATAATAATGAAGTAATATGAAGCAATTTTCGACTGCCTACCCAGTTTGTGAATTACATGTTTGCAAAATACCCCAATCAAGTATACCAGGGCTTGAGGATCTAATTCAACAAAAGGAACGTAAATGTAGGACCTGCACGAAGTCCATGTGAGTGAAAGGAATGGACGGACGCTAGACCTCGTTAAACTTCGTATCAAAAATCATTGTGGCAATCATCTAGGCGTACATCTCTCATAAATCATAACCAAGTCTTCAAACCCTCTGGATGTTCATCTCTATCTTCTCTATGAACCACCACCACCACCACCACCCTCCCCAAGCTCCAACCTCCTAAACATCCCCACATGCCCAATCCCCTCCTCATCCCATCTCCCCATTCCCTCATCCCTCTCAAACCCCCACTTTGCCCAAACTCTCTCAACCTGTTCCTGCGCATGCACACACACCAGTCCCTTCCAGACCGGCACCTCCCCCGTAACCTCCGCTGCTATCTTATCCATTCCCATCGCCGAGATCGAAGGATTGAAATACGTAGGATTTTCGAGAAGCCAGGTTAGTGCTCCGCTGACTAGCATCTTGGCTATGCCTGATCCGCGGAATTCTTTGAGGAGCGCGAGGCGCCCGAGTTTGATGTAGGGTTCACGGCCGTCGTGGAAGGTGGTCGGGCGGTCGTGGATGTAGGGGGGCGGGTCAGGAGGGTTGGAGG
>JAFJYH010000449.1:0-29938 GCA_017365405.1 Cadophora malorum | reverse complement strand
ACCCTAACCCTAACCCTAACCCTAACCCTAACCCTAACCCTAACCCTAACCCTAACCCTAACCCTAACCCTAACCCTAACCCTAACCCTAACCCTAACCTTAACCCTAACCCTAAAGAGATTTACATGTTGTATAATGAAACTAAGACGTGGGAGATTGGCAGCCAACAATTAAGCGAGCCCCTGAAAAATATCAACAAAAGAAATGCCAGATAGAGACCTCTTTCTCAAAATACGTGTATCACTGTGATTTTGGAGTCTTCATAGGATAAGCTATTATGGAATAACGGAGAGTTGAACAGTATAGGCCATCTCAAATGGATCTCTTATCAGTCTAACGAAATATGATATTTACAGCGTCTGACCTCTTACCACCACAGGTCAGTCACATCCATCAATTTCCACCGAGTCTCAGCTCCCTCAAACTCATGCCTCCACCACCACTAGTCAAGACAGTGATAGGTCTGATTCCCAATCCACGTCCACGATCACTGTCCCCTCTCCTCCTCCCGCCTCCACCCTCACTTCTAGGACCACCACCAATGCCAGCGCTCATCCCATCTCCTCCCCCAACTTGTCCCCGAACTTTCAGGCCAAGAGGCACAGCAAAGTTATCAAGTAGTGTAGGCCTACGAGTTCGCAGTCCGACAGAATGAGACTTATCACTCTCTACACTGCCCCGCGAACTGGCTCTGGAACGGGATATTGTCTCATCGATGCTAGAATAAGGAACACGTCGAAGATCTGCCGGGGAAAATGCCCTTCTTTGCGCGTTACGAGGCGAGTTCATAGTGCTAGGCGCAAGATTTACAATCGTTGCCGGTGATTGCTGACGGCGATGATGGAGCGTAGTATCTCTTGGCAAAGGCGACTTGCTCTGTCCAAGACTGTTTGCGCTGCTCGGTAACGGCGGTACAGGAGGAAGCGGACTATCTCTGCCTTTGACGCCTCCATAGGCGTTGAGGATGGCTTGATAACTCACACCTTCCAGTCCAGGCATCTGAGATAGCCGGTTGATGCTCTGTGTATTCTTGTCCATGAACATGCTGATTCTGTTCAGTGCACTTCGCTGCTCGTGCACTTCGAAACTCGATGGCGATTTGAGATTTGGCTGGGCGCGAAGCGTATGCTCAGCCGCTAGCCCTCTTCGCTCTCGGGAAGGTTCTTGTCTCCCGCCATGTCCAGGTTCAACTTTGGTGGTGTTTTGATAAGGTGTATCGCTGTCCGAAAGGGCAGCTCGGACTTGTTTAACCACATCATCGAAGTCGACATCCTGTTGTTCGTGGCGTGTTGAACGGTATGGATTCTGGTATTCTTTCGCGGGATGGTCAAAGTCAGAATCATGTGCGAGAATGAAGAAGGACCCGTTAGATATTTTGCGGCGGAGGATATTCCATCTGGTTCGTGCTGGGTTGGCTTCGAGGGCGGGGGTATAGATGGTGTGTGTTGCGAGGCGGGAGTAGAAAATCTCGAGTCGCTGGGCAATACGTTCAAGTATAATGAGAAGGTAAGCAGATATTTTGAGGATACCCTGTCAATACTTGTCAGCTTTCTGCCTGCAGACTGTGGGGCTGAAAATTGGGTGAGTGATGACAAACCTGCTTTCCTCGACCATCCTCAAGTCGCTTAATCCCCTCGAAGGACTCCATACCCTTACAAACTTCAGATAGAATTTCCTCCAAGAATTCGACATCCAATGCCGTCACTGTTTGAGCATACTTCAAAATACCATTTTCCTGGAATTGTGCCCCTTGGCTGTTGCAGACAAACTGCCCGATTTGAGCAATCTCATTGCTTGCTTGCGCACTAGCGGGGCTTGACTGCGCTCTCGTCACGATGCCAATGATATCGGGAAACCGGGAAGTTGAAGACCCTGACTTGAGAGAGGCGAGGGCATAGCTTAGCTTCAGATGCAACTCCTGCATCTTGACTCCAAAGATCATCGAGAAACCATTCTGCATCAGCCGTGATTGGAACTGGTAGAATTTCCTGACCCCACCCATGTTGAAAAGACCATTCTGGAACCATACCTTGGAGTCTTGCATAATGTGGTCAACTTCGAGATGAAGGGTGGTCAATGACTCGACGCATGTTCGAAGATATACGTGCCATGTGTCGTAGAGTTCCGAGAGCTCAGGGGAGTGGAAGCTTGGCTTAGGTGCGAGATGACCAATAAAATATTTGGACAGAAGGGAACTGACTTCGGGGTTTGAGGTGTGAGCGAGCTCGTCAAAAGTCTTGGTAGCATCGAGTCCTGCTGAGGCACGGACAATCAGTGTCCCCCCGGGATGCATTGGAAGGAAATCGGTAACATCATAGACACCGCCATGAACAGCCAACCACATCCGCGAGTTGGGCTTGTGGCCAGTATGTTGTGCCAATTGCGCCAGGGAGATGATGGGACTGTTGTACGAAATTGGTTGTGGAGTCATGAAGATGTCAAGCATGAATCGCCGTTCGGCAAAGGCGACTGCGAGGAGGTTCTCGGCGGACTCTTTGGTTGAAGCCCAGTTATTGTAAATTGCCTGTCGAATCCCAGAAATGATGGTTTCGTAGACGGAAACCGAACCGCAGATATAAATATACCCACCAAGACCACCTTGACTCTTAGAGATGACGAGATTGCACACTGTTTGTCCTTGCTCGATGATCGTTGTGTCGATGTAACGAGGTTCCATCTCCTTTTCAACGAGATCCTTCGAGACTGGGTCGTACACCAGACCGTTTCTGTCTCGGGAGAATGCTGTATGAACCTCCAACATGTCATGACGGACGTAGTTTCGAAGCTCGTCTTCATACAAAAGCTTCTCTCGAGATTGAGTTCCTAGAAAAAGGATATTTCGACCAAATGCAGATTGAGTTCTGCTTTGCCAGAAGCCCCGGAATGGCGCAATACCACTGCCTCCAGCGAACATTGCAATCGGGACCGTGACTGACACTGGAAGCTGAAAGTTGAGTGGCCTTGACACTCCGATCAGTAAAGGCTCTTCATCCTCCGTACAATGACTTTCCGAGAGATCGAAATTGAGATATCCGCTGCTGACTCCATGTCTCAGCGTAGACTGCCCTGGGATCTGCAGAGCGGGAGAAATGTGGTAGTTGCTTCGAGAAACAGTCAAATCGACGCTGTCCGGTAAAAGCCCGTTCGAGTAATTTGAAATGCTGTAGGTTCTTGGAACTTCAATTGGGATGAGCTTTGGTAACCATGACAAATCTTTCAGATCGAATGCCTGATCCCATATAGATGATGCCACTTCTTCAACTGCAAACTGAAGCAGATCTCCAACTGTTCCCGGTATTGGCCATTCCTCACAAGCTAAGAGCTTCAAAGTGGTGCTCGATCCTGCACGGAGCAAGGTGTGGAACGCCATGACGAGATCTTTCGTGAGAGGAGCTAGATGACCCCTTCGTAGGATATCGCGGACTGTCAAGTCGGGTACATTTGGTGTTCTGGATACCGAAGCGAGGTGCTTAGCGAATCTTCCCCACTCAGGTGCGTGGTTTGTTGGTACTGGTCGATCTAGCATATCCTCAAGACCAAGAGCAGCTGCAACCTTTGCCACTTCATTCCAGGTATTGAGTGGCATTACAGCCAATCTATCTCCCGGCATGAAGGTGATTCCAGTATTGTGAAGATCGAATGTGATCATTGCTGTTGATCGAGAAGGATCGGAATCGATGAATTGTCGATTGATGATTGGTGCTTTGAAGCGACATTCCTCGAAAGATCCACGCATCTCGTGGGGTTGGTGTGAGATTGTACCACGGTAGGGGTCTAGTCGTTCCTTCATAGATTCTGACAATGATTTGTGTACCATCTCCCAAGGTCGTCCAGCATTGTCTCCAGCACCTGCATTTCCATTTGTTTCGCTTCGACCAGTCTTTGCGACAACTTCAAGGAAGCCATATACTTTGTCTACCATATTGATCAGTATAGTCTTTGCAGAGAAATGGTAGCTTACATCTGTGAGTTCCCATCCAGCCCCGCTCGCCCATGTAAGATTCGACCAGGCCCTCGAGAACGCCTTTCAGCCGAGGATTGTTGCTCGCATTGACGAAATCTGGCACCTTGTAATTGTACTCAACAGCAGCAATAAATGCACGAATATTCATCGGGAGCCAAGCTCTGAGGTGTAAAGCTTCCAATCCTAGGAAACTATCGTATTTGGTGCGGCCCATGAATGCATCCATTAGCAGGAAGAGTGGCAATGCAAGTCCAGACAGCGCGGGGACTCGTCTCGAGAGTGGTGCGGAGAATTTGGCGTATCGTTGACCCCACTAGGTCCGGTCAATTGGAAGCCGGAAAAGGAGGGGCAAGACTCACCTCGACAGGATTTGCAAAGTTCTCACCAGAATTTGGATTCACGCTTATCTTGTGGAAAACATGTGGAAGTTGATCAACAACCTGCTTCAACTTCACCAACTCAAGTAGAAGACCTTCTTCGTCTTTCAACATTACACATTCTTGGCATCGAGCAATTATCTCAACACCTGGGATAAAGCATCCGTGACTTTCGGCCATGCAAAGAAGGAACATGGCCTCACCACGATCATTAAATACCTAGAATGTTAGCAGCAATTTCGGAACGGACGCCCTCACTTACTGGCCATCTCAAGTCCATGTTTTCGCAGCGAGGGAGGTACGGGTGGATACTTGTGTGGTCTCTGATCTTGTAGTTGTAGATGCTGACATCGAATTGAGTCAGGTGAGGCAAGACTCTTCCCATCCTCGTACAGATCTGACGCAGGGGGATTGCGACGTTTCTTGGAATTCCCTTGGTCTCTTCCTCCTCGTCATCGGCGTCTCCCGTCAAGTTGCGAAAGGCCCCAGGTGGGGCTGCCACACTGATACCTTCACTTCCATCGTTTGCTTCTTCGTATCGGTAAATGCTGGCAAGGATACCTGGATTGTCAGCTTCATTCGTGGTCCGGGGAGTGGAACGAACCTAGACAGACAGTCGCAGCCCATAATGCCGCGTCTGGGATAACGTCTGGCGTCCCAAACACCAGAGGCAGAGCGAGGATTGATTCCCGTACTTTCCCTCTCGCAACAATACCTGGCATTCGCTCGCACAAATCGGACCACACTCGACCTGGAGATAAGCTGAGCGCGACAGGGGCAGCAGAAGGATCTGGAGGACAGAATCCCCATTGTGAAGAGAGGTATCCATCTTTCCATCCGGTCTTTGGTCCAAGTTCCATTGCTCTTGTGAGAACGCGTCGAGCTGGAGCACCCAATGCCATTGCCAGGACGTCGGTATCAACTGGGTTAAGAGCATCGGCATTCTTCAATCCCTTGGTAACTTCTTTCGGTGGTGCTTCTGGCAACAATAACTCGTTCATGGTCTTCCGTTCTTGGGAGCGTAGAAACTGCTCTGATTGTGCATCTTGTGGGGTCTATGGTCATTAGATCATGAAGAGTTCTGGAGAGTGGGACTTACACCGTACGGAGTGTATGAAGATGGAGCTGTCATTTGATATGCAGAGAAAGCACATCCTCGAGGGCCAACTCTTCCGACTGGGCAAGAAGAGCTGCTACGAGATCCGTGGTCGGAACCACCCATCGGACATGAGGTGATTGACATATCGTTGGTGAAGAAATGCTGTCCTTGGTGATTTTCCTAGAACTGCATAATAGATTACCGATGAAGACGAAGCGCAGGAAAGAATGTATCGATGAATGATATTAGTTTAATGAGCGCCAGCGCAAGAACAGAAGTTGTTGATACTGCAAGAAAACTACACCAGAGAACAGATGAAAAGAGTGTTGCTGAGCGAGAAGGAAAGGGGGTGAAGGCCAAAATCAAGATCTCGATCTGATTGCCAGCAAATAGGGGACTATGGCATCCTTTGGTCCACACATCATTCCTATTCGGAGAAATCTCCTTGTAAACCTTCCTTCATGTCTAGACAAGGCCGTGCTCACCAAGCTTTCCGTGAACATCGTTCGGTCCCTTACCTGGTTGAGGCATTTCGGAAATTCTCCACTTCCCCGCCTTGAGGAGCTGAGAAGTACCGAAATGAACCAGCTTTCCACGCGCCATGGTGTTTGGAAACCTAGGAATGGCTGTAGGAGTAGCTGTGACAAGGGTGTAAAGGCGGTAGGTCAAACAGTTTAACACAGCTAAGTTATTGTTGTTGTGGCCAAGCCTCTGTCGTGGCCGCACTAGATGCTTGGCTTCAGTCTGATGTTTGGCAGCGGTTTGTACGCGTCACGCTGGAGAACCCAAATCCTTGGCCCGAAGCTTCTCTCCTGATATTCATCGGCACCGAACCGTCTCCGAATGAGGAAGTGAGGTTTTTGGCGGCTTGCAGCATGAGCTGGAACATGTTGCTAGTATCCGACCAAAGTGCAAGCCTCTGAGGCTTGCATTTGTACATACGCGGTCCCGCTTTCATTTCTGGTAGAGATCCTGGTTCATCACCTCAGCTTATGCATAGCTAATTATAAGCTTAAAGTTAGGCATGATTAAACGAGAAGTCGGGTTGGGAATCTGGAAGCGGGGGGACAGTTCCCCTTCCACTCATGAACATCACAAATTGCAAGTCTTGGGCGAGTCCCCACTTTCCATGTCAGAACAAAGCGGGTTTGAAGTGAGGCGGGATTTGATTCCTTTCTGGGATCGCCAAGAATCGTCCCATCATGTGCAGGTTTCAGACTAGAACTTGACATGCCGCGCGAAACACTGGGATGAGAATGAAACGATTTGACTTGATTTCAGATGAATGATTTAGTAAGAGAAATTGAAAAGATGACATTCCGTTCAACGACGACGGAAAAGCAAGCGATCAATTGCGGAGACATTCAAACTGCAATATTGTTTCAGGATCAAGACCAGTGTCTTCCACTTCCAAGATTCAAATTCTTTGGGCACAGAAAGCTCTTTTGCTTATGAACTAGTACGTGTATCTAAAACTCTTGTTCTCTGTATCCGTATAATCCGAGGATAGAATCTCGTCTGCGTGCTGCAATGCCTCATTTAGACATTCTCTTCTTGTCTTGTTGCGAGCTCCAAGAAGTATTCGTAATCCACAACAGGCAACCGCAGCACATGCAGCCACTACCAGTAACGTGATCTTAGCTGGTATATATTGAGGAGCGTCGTTGGCCTGGAAGGTTTGTGGACCTAGAATATTCCTAGGAATAGTGTTAGACCACCTTGATAAATGGATGGCAAATGTCCAAATGAGTCACAAACGACGGTAATCCAGAAATTGAAAGATTACTCACGCGATGGCGAAGGAAGCAGCTACCATTCCATTTGCTGTGACCTAGTTTGGGTTAGCTGAGGTTCCTCCAACGGCTTTTCGTATCATCACCTTTTTAGTGTAGCCGGCTATGTTCTGCAAGGGATTAGACACGATTTCGGTAATGATGTGATCTGGGGTCAACTCACTGCTCCAGTCCAACTGTAAACAATGGCAACATTTGCGACAATACAATTGATCAAGTATATTCCAGCAAGTAAGCCCCCTTGCTGAGTTGTTGGCAGGAAGGACATCAACGCTCCGCCGATGATTGTTGGCACTGCCAGACAAAGAATTGACGCCCATCTAGCATAACCCCTCCCAATGGCGACTGTCCCAATCATAGTACTCAGAATCGATACAAATCCACCAGGGACATTCAATAGCGCAGCTTGCTTGCTGTTGTAACCGAAATTCCGAATGAGTGTTGCACTGAACGTTGTGATAACACCACTGGGCAGTGATGAGAGAACCGTGATTAAGCACAACAACCAGACTTGTGCGTCGGTAAAAGCATCAATAATCTGCCTCTTCTTCGCAGGTCGATTCCCAATGCCACTTTGATTTGTTGCCAATCTGACCAGTGCTAGGCTCTTTTCGTCTGCGGTCAAAAATGGGGCGACCTGTGGACTAGCTGGCAACCAGATCAGAACAGCAGCTCCAATGATGACGTTGATTGCGCCCACGACTACAAACATCATCCTCCAGCCCTCGAAACCTTTTGTTGCCACATGTTGAAAAGCAAAAGACAGCAGACTGCCAGTGATCTGGCCCCCTCCCAGCCCACAGTACCAAATTCCGACGCGAGGAGTTGCTTCTTTGCGCTGATACCATGTGCTGGTGATGAGCACAAGAGCAGGAGATATGACGGCTTCGAGAGCGCCCAAAATGATTCGAACAGCGAGAAGGGACCCAAAAGAGTTGCAAGCTGCTGTGCACGTAACTGTGATGCCCCAGCAAACCACGTTTGCACCTAGGACGTATGGTACTGGAAACTTCTGAAGAAGCACCCCTAGGAATAGTCAGAAAAGGCCATCGTTCTCTGGAAAGTAGCTTACCTTGTGGTATTTCCGCTAAGGCATATGCAACGAAGAATGCAGTCGCCATCCAGGAGAACTCATTGCCTTTCAGGTTGACATCGACGCTCAATCCCATCACATTGGAGTAGTTGATCAAGACTTTATCCAGGAATTGCATGAGGTAGCAGAGAAACATCAGTGGCATAATTCGGTAATCAATTTTCCGGACGAGATGCTTCTCGTCGATCTCAAAAAGGGAACCTGTCTGTGTGTCCTTTGGGCTCTTGTCCATGCTGGCCGATTCCTCGATATTGGCGATGATGTCTTTGCTGATAGGCATATTGATCATTGGATCGTGGACGAACAAAAGCTGCAATTATTGGTACGAAGGGGATCTACTGATCAGAAGGGATGTCGTCTCTCTAAAAGAAAAGTTAGGGCTTTATATCAAGAGGTCTCAGCAGCTGCAGTGATCCGACTTTAGGTGCTGATAAGCATGGGTGGACTGATCCGCATGTGCTCGAGCCAAAGCCCAAGAGGAGATAAGAGAAACCAAGGCATGCCATATACAGAACACAGCTCAAAAGTAGTAGTAGTCTTCTTGAGTACGCTTCCGGGGGCTAGGTAGGGAGTAAATTCGAGTGGGATTGTAGATAAAACGTGGTGCCCACTCTTGTTATCCGAGGTTGATCCGTATGCGACGGCTGCAGATGGATCGACATTGGGTCGGCTGCGCTGGAATCTCCACGTACCCGATGGATTGGTAGTTGAAATGCGACGCAGACATCAGATCATGATGACTTGTTTTGATTCCTTCCGTCGCTTTCTGGCCGCTCCAACGACGAAATTCCGGACAGATTGAGAGCGCTTAAGCTGAGCATAATATTTCGTTTGCTGCTTCCATGCCATAAAACTAGTAATTCCCGTCATTCTCCAAGTACCGCCTGAGTCTCAATCAATCCAACAAATATATCACTCAGTAGCTTCGTTCAAGATGCCAAGTGCCATCTCGCCGTCAAAAACTCTCAATGTGGCCATCATCGGTTCTGGTCTTGGCGGACTTTCAGCAGCCATTGCACTCCGCCGGCAAGGCCATCTTGTCACATTATACGAGCGATATGATTTTGCTAATGAGGTTGGAGCATCGCTCTCAGTTGCATCAAATGGGTCTCGTTTTCTTGAGCAGTGGGGAGTAAACATTCCGGCGGTCAAGCCTGTAGTGCTGAAGAAATTGATCATGCACGACTGGAAAACGGGAGAAGTGAAGAGCGAGTATGGTCTTGGAGACTACAAAGCTAGATTTGGAACCGTAAGTTGTAAATTGAGCTGGAGGCGTCTTCAGGACTCGGCTGATACATTGTCAAAGGAATATTTCAACTTCCACAGAATTGATATGCATAATGTGCTCATGGACACCGTGAGAGAAGAGTCAAGCGAAGAATTGGGACCGAGGGGCTCGATTGTTACAAATCACAAGGCACTGAATGTAGACCATGAAACTGGTCTTATCACTTTCGAGAACGGAAATACGGCAATGGCAGACCTCATAATAGCTGCTGATGGCATTCGAGTAAGTCAAAAAGTCCAGAGATTGTACACCAGCTTACTTTTTCAAGTCTCTGACCAGGGAAAGAATTGGGATTACTCCATCTGTGGAAAGTAGCGAGTCATGCTGTTACCGGTGTATCATATCTTCTTCGAGACTACACGATCTAGGTCTCTCCGAGTTCGTTTTAAACAATGGGATTGAGTTCTGGGGAGGCTTTGGCATTGACAAGATTGTCATGTCTGCTTGTCATGACGGCGAAACCATAAGTTGTTATTGTTTCTTTCCGTAAGTTAGCAGCGGGAGCGAAAAGGATGAAACTAAACTCAAGTAGTGCATCACACAATGATCTGTCAAAAGATGGCTGGAACATAGGCGCTACACCCGAAGAACTAGCAGCAACCTATCCCGACCTCGATCCACGTGTGATAACTCTCTTCCTTCACGCTTCCGATATCAAGATGTGGCGACTCTATATCCATCAACCGTATCCGTACTGGACCAAAGGCCGCGTCGGTCTTCTTGGCGACGCAGCACATCCCATGCTCCCTGATCAATCTCAAGGTTTCTGCATGGCACTCGAAGATGCTGGAGCTTTAGGTTTCATTTTCAGTGAGGAGTTCAGGGATGTGTGGGGGGAGGATGTATCGAAGGGCTTGGAGCTATATGAGAAGGTTAGGAAGGAAAGAGCAAGCAAAGTCCAAGCTGCCAGTGCGAGAGCGAGGACCGATTTGAGTGAGAGAATTGGATGGAGTAGTGCGAGTGACAGGCCTGGGAAGTTGACAATTGAGGAGGTTTGTGGATATGACATGTTGGCGCACATCCGGAAGCTTGTAAGCAAAAGTGTGTAGATAATCTTGGGTGCTATTTAAAATTGAACGAACCATCTGGTGATTAAAAGACACCTAAGATATACATTTTCTCTTCACCCAGTAAGTCCGACAATTGCGGGCGCGGCCTTCACACACCATTAGAACAACAAGGAGCCTTTATATCCCGGTGAATGCGGCATGCACCTCTCTTTCAAGGCGCTACAGCGTGTGGGGTGCGTGCGGGGTAGGCTTTAGTGGCTGATTTTCCGTTCAGGCTGGGGTTCTCTTGATATTTTCGCTTACAGGCCGTGCTTACAGGGCCTTTAGCGTGGTGCACCGTTCGGAAATTGTAGGGGCAGAGGGGGCAGAGAAGGTCTTTGAGAAACATATGCCTCCTGTTATTTAATCATGCATCTTCAAGCTGATACACTTCCAAATTATGTCAAAATAATACAAGTCCAGGAAAATCAGAGTATCTGATCTTGGCCCAATTCACCTTTACCCCACCATCGTTCGAGCCATCCAGAATTCCCTCATCTACCTCCTTCCACACAGCTTCTACCATCTGTCTCGCTCTATAGATGTTATCAAATCCTATGGTCCTCTCCATGACCATCCACCTTTCACGGACCATCATCCGTTGCTCGTCATCTTGACATCCTGATCCTGCCATCACAAGTGGGAAAATGAGTATGCTCTCAGCGGGGCTGCCGAAGCGGATCTTAGATATGTGATCCAAGATCTTGGAAGTACTTTCGATGACCGGCCGATCTGATCTGTTGTAGCCTTCTACTACTTGATGCAGTCGTAGGATCGAGGCCCATTGTATTGCATAGGCAGCATCGATCAGTTCTTGGTTTTGAGATGGCCTCTGAAGAGGCGACACGATTTCGGGCTCCCAAGCCTCTAAACACATTTTAATTCTGGCCGCACTCTGTCGGAACCAGAGTTCGGAAAGTTCATCCACTCGATCTTTCCGCCGATGCGCGAGCTCGGATATCTGATTTATAATGGCAAGCAAAGGAAATGCTACACCATATAGGGAATCAGTATAAGAGTTTGACGCTTGCGTGATCGGGCCCGGTGAAGTTGCAGCAGTGGATATATTGTCTTCGGCTAGTTCTTCAGGTGCAATGAGCGGAGGTTGGCACTTGCTGATCGTGATTACTGAATCGACATATCCGAACATCGATAGAAGGAATCGCCATGTGCTGGTGTTGCATGAAGAAGATTTCTGTCGTGATCGAATTATCGTTTGAGCAGCTCGAATATGCCAGGACCATTTTGTTGAATTTCCATCACAGACCTCTATCATACAAAGAATTAGTACAGCAGCCAAAGTCTGCTCCGCAGATTCGCGCAAATTATTGCTTATCAGGCTGTTGAGGGATGCCAACGCTGCGCGAGATCTTAGCAAAGGCCAAAACGTACGGCTCCGCAAACATACCATTGTTCTGATGAGCCAGTCCTCTTTCCAGGACCTCGGGGTAGATTCGCCTCAAATGACTTGCACTCAAGGCCAATAGTGACTCCTGGACCACATTACACGTTCCAGCGAGCGGAATTATCAGCCTCAGGTATGGGTTTGAATCGTCTTCGTGGACAACGGACAACGTTCTGGAAACAACTCGGATAAAGTGTCGAAGGAGGTGCTGATCTTTGCTATGTAAATGCTGAAACGGGGATTGTAGCGATAATCTGTCGAATTGCATTGGAGACTCAGACCGTCCAGGGGATATGGCCTTCGAGTAGACGGAGCTTCCGCTTTCGCTCGCACTCGTTGGGGTAGTATCAGTTACAGAACTTCCGCAGTCTGTTTCTAGAAACAAATAGTCTTCAGCAGACGTGAAGTCGAATGCATCGCCAAGGACGAGATCACTGTTTGAATCTCTTTCAAATGGTATTGATAGCGGCGTCACTGGCTTCAAAGTTGCCCTGATACATTGAAGATTTAGGCGTTTGCAGTCTCCACACTTGGGAAGGTTCTCGTCACATTTCTTCTTCCTGGATAGATTCTTAGCAATTGACCACTCAGAAAGTCTCCAAACCCACCGAATCTTGCATGATGTGCATCCATTTCTTGTTCTCTTAATGATGGCGGCCCTTTTTGTGGCCTTCTTTGTGAGGTCAGCCTTGGAACGAAAATGACCAGAGGGATCGGTCGTCGCAGCAAACAATTCTTTCAACGCTCCGTACACCCAGCTCACTTCTGGGTTGTGAGGAAAGAACATGAGGATCCACGTATGACTTTCAGATAGAGTACAGGACTGCCTCGAAGAAGATCTTTCAACGCACTCTTGCTTGTCCCAGGCTGTAATTACTGCTTCTCCGATCCGATTGCTGGCACTCTAAAGATAACCCTGTCACCAGTCAGCTAGGCATAGCACATCTTTGCAGACGATACTCACGCGTGCAGCGATAACATGGGTCATTGCCGTCGCATCTCTGTTTCTGTGTTGGCGGAATCAGTAATGGGATGGAGCCGGATGATGTCTGCCAAGTAAACTTACAATCTTCGAGCACTGGTCACATACTCTAGAGACTTTGCGGCCTGTGCTTGAACCCATGACAATGCATTTGCTGTCTATCCGACGGCTTCTGTGATGAATGGGAGCAATGATCTGATGCGGATTCGCAGGACTTTCTGGGGAGAGGACTACTGTACTGTACCACTGAAGCCCCGCTGAAGCCGACTATCTTATCTCGGGGCCTCACCACTCCACTCTACAGTACACTAAACCATCCTTGTATATCACGACCAGATAAGGTTCATGCTTCATACACTTTCAGTCTAGTCTCCACTCCACCCCCACTTTGCATGACCGCTTAGACATGCATGAGGATACGTCGGAACGTCAAGATATTCGAGCTTCAGAGTACTTGATATTTCTTGATGGATGCGACGTATCTGACTCTTGGATGCTACGATGAGATCAAAGGATGATGTGATTCATCGGGAAGATACCAAGCGGTAGTAGCCAGCCAAAAAACTTCACCGGACTTGAATTGTCAGCTTCCAGATCTTCATCCGTCATCCGAGCCATTGGCCAGTATTCGGTCAAATACATTCACCCAGATCGAGAATCGTCAAAAATCAAGCAGAGAAAATGGCAGAAGGACCAGTTCTCATCGTCGGAGCTGGAGTGGTGGGATTAGTTCTAGCACAAGCATTGAAGAAGGTATCAATGAATGCATCATATTCCAAACTCGACTAAGACATGTTTGTAGCAGGGGATAGCGTTTATTATCTTCGATCGAGATGAACACATCAACGCAAGAGGCCATGGGTGGGGTATCACCATTCACTGGGCGTTGGAAGCTCTAAAGAATTGCTTGCCATCTTCACTTTTCGAGAAGCTGAATACTATTCAAGTCGACCCAGAACAAGGCCGAAAGGATACCGGTCAATTCTTATTTCTGAACGTCAAAACAGCAGAACCAGTTTTCCAAATCCCACCGTCTCCTAGACTTCGCATCAACCGTGAGAAGTTTCGAAAACTTCTGCTCGAAGGAATCGAGGTGCAGTGGAACAAAGCTTTGGAAAATTTTGAAGTCAATAATTTGGGAGTTGTTGCCAGTTTCAAAGGCGGGAGTAGAGTAAGCGGGAGCATGCTTGTGGGTGCCGATGGAGCAAATTCGAAGCTGCGTAGAGTACTTTGTCCCGATACTGGGTCGTTAAACCAGCTACCAATTCGTTTTCTGGGGGCAACAGTCAAGCTTACTCCATCCGAAATCGAGCCACTTCGAGCTTTTGATCCATTACTGTTTCAAGGCTGCCATCCAGAGACGGGAACATTCTTGTGGTTCTCTACCTTGGACACGCCGGAGGTCAATGGCTCTTCCGGCTCCAATGAATATTTTTCAGCTCAGCTCAATATGTCCTGGCCAGTCAAAGGGCCTGGTGACGAAGTTCCTGCGAGCAACGAGGAGAAGCTGAAGAAGATGAAAGAGATTTCCAGTACTTTTGAGACGAGATTGAGTACGGCAATTCAGCGGATCCCCGACGACACGGAGATCATGGAAATTAGGCTTGCGGATTGGCCATGTTTGCACTGGCCCAGCTCTGATGGCAAGGTGACCCTGATAGGGGACGCAGCGCATGCAATGACAATGTGTAAGTATCTCATGAGTGTTTTGTTGCTCATTGATTGACAAGTTCGTAGATCGAGGTGAAGCTGCAAACCACGGAATAACAGATGCTCTGGACCTTTGTCAGAGCTTGACTGCAATGGCAAAGGATGGAAAGAGCCTGAAGCCGAGGATACATGAATTTGAAACTGAGATGAGGGAGCGGACCTCATGGGCCGTCTTGATGAGCAGGCAAGCTTGTCTTGATGCTCACGACTTCAGTAGTTTGAACGCAGACAGTGCCATCCTAGCAAGGCGAGCAGTGAAGGCGTAGACTACGAGATATAAATTCAATCATGCCTACGACTTTTCGATCTCTAAAAGCTGCTCTACCAATGGAACAATTGTTTTCTCCAGGCTCTGCGTCTCCAAACCAAGAATCCTGTGCGCCTTCTCGTTGTTTACCCTGTAAGGTGCCCCGCCCAAGCCGGCACTCAGCTTTCCGCACGGGATTCGCTCCTTTGCAAAGTCGGGAAGTTTTGATGCCTGCAGGATCTTCGCCAATTCATGCATATCATACTCGCCATCAACTATGAGGAATCGTTGATTTGAGGCTGTCGCCGTGGTAAGTGCTTTGATATGTGCCGTAGCAAGGCTTGTGATGGAGGTCCAGACTGGGTCAAGATTAGCCCAACAGTACATGCGTGACAGGAGGATTCATACTCGGAGCTTTTGTGTCGGGAAGATTTTCAGCATCAAAAAGAGACCAGACGATCCCATTGCTGGTGTTCAGTTCCTTCAAACTGCCAATTGTACCCGGGAGTAATTGGCCAAAAACCATCCCAGGACAAAGTGTCACCAGATCCCAAGCTACCTCATTGCTCGCAATAAAATTCCATGCAGTTTTCTCTGCTAGTACTTTGCTCGCGCGATATGCGATCGGTGCTGCAGAGGCATTTTTTCCATCTTCGTACGTCAGAGGACACCAATTGTCTTCAGTGTAGGTCTTTCCTGGATCCTGGCCTTTGCTTGCGTCGTAGACGCTTGCAAAGCTGCTGGTCAATACCACCCGCTTCACAGACTTCTCCGTTTGTGCAGCTTCGCAAATACGAAGTGTACCGTTTATGGAAGGAATTAGAAGCTCTGTTTCGAAATTCGTATAGACGTAGCCAAACGGAGCTGCGAGATGCAGAACACCATCACAGCCTGCGATGGCTGTATCGAAACAACCTGGTTTGGTGACGTCTTCAACAATGATTAGCGACAATGAGGGATGATTCGAATGCGATCTCAAAACTGATTGGGCTTTGGCCTCTGAGCGTACGGTGCCAATGACAGAGAATCCGGAGAGAAGTAGTTTTGCCACGCAATGAGCTGCAATGAATCCATTCGCCCCCGTCACTAAGACTTTTCCCGACGATATTGAAGGCATTGCAAATTGGACAGGAAATAATAACGACGGGCGAGTACGAAGTTTGAAAGTGAATAGGAGATCGAATCGGGTCGAACACCGCGTGCGATCTCAAGCCCAAAAGATAGCTTTTGTCTTTTTGTTCCAGGAAATCTACATTTCCTCATCGGGCTCTCCGAAGAAACCCATCCCGCCTCTATTAGTCCCCAGGACAACCTATGTCCCCGTCGCATCGAGGACCCTGGTCGGCATCGGTTATTTTCTTAGCGAGCCAAGAGGGCTTATGCAGCCGTCGGAAAACATGATGTACGCTTTCCCCACACTTGACAAGGTCTACAATGAGATAACAACAGATAAGCCAAAGAAGTTTGTCAAGTGTGTCGCCTGAACCAAGCCCTGTAGCTATGGCTGTGAAGCTCCGGTAGAAAGGTAGGATACCAAGGACAGAAATAACATCTTCTTCCTCTTCGTACTGCAAATCCTCACGTCGATCTCTCTTTCTCACTTTCCTCGACAGCATCATCAGCAGTCATGTCGCAACATCACGAGGCCCTCAATCCCATACATCCCGATGTTCTATCCTCGCTTGACCCTACATTTGTGGAATTGTACAATAAACATGTTGCACCTATACCAAATAAACCCATCGACCTTGAATTTCTACGCACCAAATATTCCGTCCTCTACTCTTACGGCACAGCTCCAGCTCCGGAAGCAACACGAACATGGGACACGAACGTACCGGGATTTGAGGGTGCGGATATTGCAGTGAGGATATATGAGCCTACGGGACCGGGTCCATGGCCAGTACATGTTGATTTTCATGGTGGAGGTAAAGAATTGACATCTGCATGGTGAAGCTTAAACTTATATTTTTCAGGATGGGGTCTGGGAGACCTGGACACAGAAGCTCACATCTGCAAGCATATCGTAGCTGGTGCCAACGTTGCTGTGATTGATGTGGCATATCGGCTTGTGCCCGAGCATGTATTTCCCACGGGCATCCTCGACTCTTTCGCTGCATTGCAGTACATCGCGTCTCCGGCCGGATCGAAAGCGTTCAATATTGATGCATCGAGGATATCCATTGGCGGGGTATCAGCAGGAGGGAACATAGCCTTGATCTGTGCACATCTTGCTCGAGACGCGGGTATCAGCCTCAAGCTCACAGCCGTCGGCACCCCTACGGTCGATGACCTGAGCAAATATGAGCAAGCATCAGATAGCCCTTACAGGAGCATGAAAGAGATGGAGTTCGCACCGACGCTGAATTGGGCTCGTCTGAAATGGTTCGATGTTTTGAAATGGAGTAGTCTAAGCAAGGATGAAGCAGAGAGGAAGAAACAGGTCGCAGATGTCAAATGGTTCGCGGATCTCATGACAGCACCTAGCTTCGAAAATGTTGGGAGGACTGTGATCTACACAGCTGGTTGTGACCCTCTCAGAGATGAAGGCGAGGCCTATGGGATGAAGCTAGTGGAAGCTGGGAATGAGGTCACTTTGAAGAGATTCGCGGGCGTCCCTCATCCTTTCATGCACATGGACGAAGCTCTTGTTCAAGCCAGAGATTACATCGCGATGCTCTGTGCTGAAATTCGAAGGTCTTTAGTAGCATAGTCATAGAATAAAAAAGATAATCGTGTAATCTGATAGATCCTGATGCTGAGATCAGAATATCGCAAATCATAATGTTCGGACGCAGCAATGATGGAAAACGGCGGGCTCTAGAATATGTCATTCCAGTAGGGAGCTTTCAGGCTGTTCCGCCTGGAGCGGGGCGCTAGCGGATGGTCACTTCGGGGCCTTTAGCGAGCGAGCAGCCTGGGTTGTTGGTCATGCTGGCTAAGTTAATGGCTCACTTCAGCGATGGCTACAGGGGGTCACAGGCTGCGCAGCGAAGCGCACTCAAGGGGGAGGATGTAATTGCGAAGTAAAATTGGTGGGAAGGAATTACTTCGAAGAAACTATAGTATTTACAGAGCAAGTCCCATGTCTGTCAAATCTGTTTTTAATTACAGATCGGCTTCTGCGGGTCTTTCTCTCCTCCAGACCTTTACTGGCATCTCTCCCAAAATCATATTCATCGTCTCCAATCTCTCGATATCCCAGTCTGGACTCGGCAGCGCAAAATTATACCGATGCAACACACTCGCAAGCAAAACAGTCTGTTCCAGGTACGAGATATTCCTGCCAATACATCCTCTCGCGCCTGCTGAGAATGCCAGAAAATATGGCTGCAGTGCCTTGCCTTCTTCTCCCAACCATCTCTCGGGGATGAATCTGTCTGCCATGGGAAAGATGGTTTCATCCCGATGAGCGACATACGCAGAGATAGATACCGAAGTTCCTCCTGGGATGTACTCGCCCAGAATGTTCATCCCATCCTGAGGAACTGCTCTTGTGAGGCCATGCGATGTCGGCGGGAACAGGCGAAGGGATTCGTCCAAGCACGCCTTTAAGTAGGGCAGATGCTTCACTTTGTCGTGCGAAGCGACGACCTCGTCATCATCCAAGACAGAGTCAATCTCGGCCGTCAACTTCTTCATCACATTCGGGTTCTTCAGAAGCTGGAGCATAACATTGGCCATTGCAATCGCAGTCGTGACACTCCCTGCATTCATCATGATGCCGACTTCTGCGACAATCTCTCCCCATTCGAGATTGTTTGGAGATCCGTTCTTGTCTTCCATTAACGCTTGGAAGAAGTCATCTAACCTTTCTCCTGCTTGATATCTCTTCAGACGCTTGGATGACCTGGAGAGGTAGATGGCATCCCAGTCCCTGGCGTGCTTCGACATGCGTCGGTAAAAGGGTATGATATCGACGATCTTGTTGAGAAATGGGTACCAGTCGTAGTTCCAGAGAAGAAGGGATTGCTTGCGAGCGTTCTGGTATAAGGCATCTCGGAAGCCAATCTGGTATTCAGAGCCATCGAGTCTTTCTGCAGAACAAAGGTCACTTCCGGTGTCCAGGAAGCCAATCTTCTCGGACAGACCGATATCTGCAATGGCATCAATGCTGAAGAAATTTGTCCAAGATCTGTAATCTACATTCAGGTCTTTCGAGTCTGGCATCTTCTGGCCTTCTGGGAGGGGAGCAGTACACATTTGGTCGAAGTGTGCTATCAACTTCTCGGTTTTGTCTGCCACTTTGTGTTCCCAGCTCTCCAAATTCTTCAACGCATAAGCAGAGGATAGTACTTTACGCTTCCGTGAGTGTTCCTTGTTATCAATGACATCTGCGAGGTGGAAATGGGATCCCATTGTGACGACATAAGCTCCATCTTTCGTGCATTTGGTGTTGTGGCCGTAGATGTCTTTGATTGCTCGAGGATCGCCGTACGAGAGCGAGTTCGGACCAGTTCGAATGACGGGATGTTTCTTGTGGACTTTCGCTAGGTACTTGGATCGGAAGCCACCATGTGCTACGACGATGAATGGTAAGGATGAAATGCCAGACAAGAGGCTCAGGTTTGGGAATCTGCGAAGGCCTGATTCCGTCAGGGATGCCTCCCAAGAGAATTTGTTGACTTACGTTTGGGGTCTTTGAAATAATGAACAGCTGGGTACAAGAAGAAAAATATAATGGTAGCAAGAGCGAAGAGGTAGGCATACGGTATCGCGGCCATGTTGGGCGACAGCGGAGACATTTTGCAGGTGAGGTTGTTGTGAAGCTACTCTGGAGCTGTGTAAGTTCTCTCCTCCGCAGTCTAATATACAGTCTCAGTAGAGAGGCTATGTCCGTCTTTGATCCCTGAGGAGTACCCTCCTGCTGAAGCAGGGGTGTTGTTGATCGGTTGGCAACCTTCGCCGATTAAACAGAGGTGCCGGCGAGAATTCCCTGTTTGGGACAACTGCGGGATCGTATCTTATCGCCTATCAGCCAATACCTTCTCTTGATCCTGGACGCAGACTGCCAGGTATTTTGATGTGGCTCTTCTCACCATCGCTCTCAGAAGTGGTAAAGATGTTCCTATCTTGGATAGTCTTTGGCCGGTCATTACCACTGATCTTGTAGACGCGATATGATTGAAGCAGTCCGCCATATTTTTCGTTCTTCGATATCGCGGAGGAAATCGACGACTCCTTGTTGTTCCTCTGGATCGGTGATATAATCTCCGCCTACCTCCAATTAGAAACAATTGAAATCTCGAGAAAGGCTACTGACATGCTGTGAGCATGTGAGATGCATGCATAAATGTGGTCTCACACTGCGGATTACTTGTCGCCAATCCGATGACCATGCGAAGATTGTGCAGGACATTCTCCTACCATTCTGTAAGCTACCATTCACCACTGTGCCACCCGAAGCCTCACCTCTGACTCTTTTCGTAGTCTCCTGGTATCAAAGCCTAGTTTCAACAATCGAGGATCGTAAGCTGCCAGCAATATCTTCGCGAGGTAGTAGTGTTGCATTCCGTTCGCTGTCTCGTCAGCTTGTTCAAGAGTTCTATGAGAGGTAAATACCTTGAGCTTCTCCTAGCATTATAATTCGAGGAAAAGGTGTTACATCATTTGCGGTCCATAGCGGAGAGAAGTACGACGGCTTTGTTGAATACCAAGTCTCGATTTGTTCTTGCAGAGTAGCCCAGGTCTCGTCGGGCACGGTATCTTCAGATCGAAAGGCGTAGTTCAGAACTTTGGCGAAAAGGAAAACAATTCGATTTGCCCAGCCATCTTCGGTATCGGAGGTGAACTTGGGCGATTGACGATAGGCATCTAGGATAATACTGACTGTTTGCTTGTTCGTCAATGATATGTGTATCTCCTGGCGCAAGGCAATCCAATTTGCAGCATCCCTCAAGCTGCTGGGAGTCATGTTAGGTGTGATGGAGTTCACCATCCTCGTGCTACCAAACAAATGGCATCGTTCATCATTTTCTGGGGCACTGTCAGCTGGAAGCATCACGGGCCGCGGAGGAACTCACCATCGTACTCCTCATACTGGCGCAGAATGATGATGGCTGCGCACAGATTCTCGTCCAGTACATCGCATGGATCATCGAGGACTGGGATCAAAATCTGGAGACATTTGTTATGGTATGCTTCAGAGATTGTATCGGGAATTCCAGACACGAAGGCAAGATGTCTAGCAGCAGACGCTAATATTGCGTTCATGATTACTGGAATGAATGCTGCGCGTCGAGCAACCTCCGTTCGAAAATGTCGTGTCGAATCGAATGTGTCCAGCTTCATCAGTCAGCAGTAGAACTCCAAGCTTCGGTGATAATTACCCAGCCACTGAGCCTGCTTACAAAATGTAAGAACAAACGAGCCTCGTCCTCGCTTTCGATCGGCCATGGGCAAGGATTACCGGATCCCGGCGTTCGGCCCGTATGTGACACTGGCGAAGCATAAATACTCGACGCAGCGCCGACCCTTGGTGATCGTTGGTCGAAATGATGGCTTACAACGCTTCTCGTTGTCGGTGAAGGCGAATGACCAAGCTCTATTTCTGTCTGATGTCCGAAGGCATTGGTGGGGGTGTTGTTGGAAATGCTTGGCGATGTACTTTGGAACGTGGTCTGATTTTCGTAGTTCAGGCTCTGCGTACTTGCGTCATATCCTTCTCCCGAGAAACCCCAAGAATTCGTCTGAGTTAGATTGTCTTTTGCAGGCCGTCTCTCGGGTGTTCCGACTTGTAAATCTGATTCACTATCTTCAGACGGAGTGTGTCGCTGTTTTTCAGGGAGAGCGAACTCCACTTTCGAAGTCAGCTAAATTCCAATAGCCAACGAAAACTTACGTGTTGGCGGTACTGGAACCCAAACTTGGTCTTGAGCATGATTGAAACGTTTTCGTTTGGTTCCTGATCCAGAATGTACGTGACGAACGCGCAGAGATGTGTCTTGTTCACAGACCATCCCTTCCTCTTTGCATCGCCGACATGGTCCGGATTGCTCTTCTCGAACACACTTCAGATGCCTCGCTTGGCAATTCTGACTACGAGAATTCGCATTAGAGAGTATATGCGCTTCATCTGTCCATGGATACTTTACCAGACGGAATTCTTCCTAGGCATAACGGATGAGGCTACCTTTGCTCCCGTCAGCTCTGAATAGTTCGCCGAAAAGTGACTAGGGCCGAGAATGGGTCGATGTTGGATCCAAGGAGCTCCAAAGACTCTTTTGGTACCGTATGTAAGTCTTTTTAGTCGAAGAGGGCAGTTCCCGGCGGTCGTTGGTGAGTGTAGTCGGGGTCGAGGAGTGGAGGGGACCCGTCTCGGAAACTCAGTCGGTCGGGGAGGAAGCAACAGACACAGCGACGAGGATCATACAGAGTCTCGTCTCGTGATGAGCAAATCTCGCCGAGACGTTGATTGATGATATCTAGAAATCCGAGGGCAATAAATGTAGGTTTTGATGGAAGATTATGAGGTGGTGACAGATCAAGTTATTTTCGCCGCTTTTGACCCACTACCCCGCACCCCGCTACGCTACCAAGACTTCCCCAGACTACAGCATCCACCATTCCGACAACACCCTTTACCAAGCCACATATTTTAGACTTCAGAAGTTCTCGAGTCATGATAATATATAAGTTAAGAACGATGTCGACTTCAGATTTGAATATCATTCTCACCTGAGAACAACAAACCTCGCTTCCTACTTCACCTCTACTTCAATTACACGATGGATTCCAAGCCATACGTCGAGCCCAAAGACAGCTCCGATAAAGCGGATATCTTCCACATCGAGGACGACCATTTGTCCGATACGAACAATGAATATGATGCGATTGAAGAGACCGAGCCTGGCAAGCGAGTCTGGTGGATTTGCATGACAGCTTCAGTTGGAGGTTTCCTCTTCGGTACGTTTTCCCAACCATTCTCAGCACTTTCGTTCTGACTTGAGTAAGGTTATGATACTGGTGTCATCTCCGCCGTCCTTGTCTCCCTCGGTACTGCCCTTGGTGGCAAGGCGTTGACCTCTGGCGAACAAGAATTGATTACATCCATCACTTCTGGAGGTGCATTTATCGGAGCTCTTGTCGCTGGTTTGACCGGAGACAAGATGGGACGAAAGTTTGCAATCTACCTTGGCTGTGTCGTATTCATTCTCGGAGCCATCATCCAAGCAGCTGCATACAGTCTTGTTCAGATGACGATTGGAAGACTCATCGTTGGATTCGGCGTAGGTAGTGCTGCCATGATCATCCCCCTGTACATAGGAGAACTTGCACCCGCGAGATATCGAGGAAGGTTGATTGTCTTCGACAACCTGTTCGTGGCTGGAGGACAATTCATTGCGTACGCACTTGGAGCTGGATTCACGGAAATCCCTCAGGGATGGAGATATATGGTTGGACTTGGTGCCCTGCCTGCAATTGTTCTCGCTGCTGTTCTGCCACTTTGTCCCGAGTCTCCAAGACATCTGGTATCGCACAAGAAAGTCGACGAAGCGAAGAAAGTCCTGCATCAGATATTTCCTCAAGCCACACCCCAAATGGTCGAAAGCAAGATCAAGCTCATTCAGTTTTCCCTTGAAGTCTCGACTGGTGTGCTTTCTGACAGAAGCATCTGGTGGCAACTCAAGCAGCTGTTCTGCGTTCCCGCAAATGCTCGTGCACTTTTCACTGCTTGCGCAGTCATGGCTAGTAAGTGTAACATCCTCGACCTGTTGACATCCTGCTGACCTCATCCAGTCTCTCAACTCGGTGGCTTCAACACACTCATGTACTACTCTTCGACCCTGTTCGCTCTTGTTGGATTCAACAAACCAGTCGCAGTCTCTCTCGTAGTCGGAGGCACCAATTTCCTCTTCGGTTTCGCTTGCTTCTTCACGTTGGACAGATTCGGTCGCAGAATAATCCTCCTCATCACCGTCATGGGTATGGCGCTTTCTCTAACGATCGCTGCAATCGCCTTCCACTGGATCCCAGTCAGTAAAGATCTTGTTCTCGAAGCCGAAGGGATCAATTGGGCCGGTGTTGTCCTCCTGGTCACCATCATCTTCTACGTCGGCTTCTTCGCTGCCGGTGTTGCGCCTGTCGCTTGGGTTGGAACAGAGCTTCTGCCCCATGAAGTTCGAGCTCTGGGCACGATGGTGAATACTTTGACTTGCTGGGGTTGCAATATTATCATCGCTTCGACTTTCTTGTCGATGATGAAGGGAATGACTCCAAGTGGTGCTTTTGGATTTTATGCTGGGATTTGCGGGACTGGATGGGTCTTTATCTACTTCTGCTATCCCGAGGTTCACGGAATGCCGCTTGAGCTTGTCAGGGAGGTGTACACTCATGGGTTTGGTGTGAAGCATGCGAAGAAGATGCAGAAGGAGATGAAGTTTGCCAGGACCAGAGATGCAACACGGGTGTGAAGAGGGTGAAACTATTTGAGGAGCAGAAGGAGAGAAGGTTAAATCTGTTATTTGTCAAATACTTGAGCTACTTAGTTCTGAATAAACTCTCATGATTTACGACAGTCAATTTTATCATCTTCTTTTGGTGTTCTCGCTAGTGTGCGGTATGCCCTGGGGAACTGCCTACGGCAAGAGGTCCTCGCAGGCTTGACGGCCCGAAGCGAAACGCTGAAACTTAACACTCTGGGGTATTCAGCGTCCAGACAGCCAGACTTTCAGTGAGCCTCGATTGACTAAGGGTTGGCTACACGTTCTGCAATTGAGCACATGAGCCCAGACCAAGATGAACCCCTTAAAACATAGCAAATGAATACGATACAAATGTCATCTAAGAAATAATATCGAACCTAGAGTGGCAGGAAAATTGTTGCCATTCGAGAGGTGGACTTTTGTGTTTCCCTCTCCAACAGAATTGTTCTCGTTGTGATACTGCAGGTAGCGAGTCTATACATGTAATATCGCCCTTGTCAGTGTAAGCCAACCTTCTCGAAACGTAACGCCATGAAAGAAATCTACCTTTACAGCTTCCCCAGTAGAATAATCAGCGCAGCATGCTTTCACTTCCTAGAGCCAAGACAAGATGGGCGAGAGGACATCTTAGGCAGATAGCTCCCGTTTGTGATCTATATCTCTCGGACTCTGCCAGCTCGAGATCACTAGTACACAGTTAGACTCATATGGACATAATCGCCGCTCCCATTCCTAATCGATACTCAACAGCTGTGGCGATTATACAGATGTCGTCTGTCGCCGACAACAAGAGGTGGACTTTAGGCGAGACTTACCCAACTCAGGCAGTGCGGGGTCGCTTATTACCCCGCTGATGACCTTAACTTCACTTCCTCCACACTTTGAACTCACGGCGGATTCAACGGAATTCGGGTTTGTTGTCCTCTCGCATTCAGTGACGCGATCGTGGAATCTATCGCCGGGTGTTGCTCCTTTTGTCATCAGGACTTCTAACAAAATTAGTTCCAAAATGTCGGCATTTCAGCAACCAACGACTGCTTTCTGGGCGGTTTCCTTGCCTCAGAATATATCTGGTGACAGCATGTTTGCAATTCTCTCTACAGACTGACACTAGCCTGGATCGATACCCTTAACATTGTTGTTCCACTGATTGAGCTTCCCCAAGTTTCGACATCAGGCTATCGCTCTCACGATGACTTTACACGTCTCACAAACGTTTTTAACCGATGCTATTCCCAAGATCTCCATACTCTTGAAACCAACATCAACTGCCGACATTCTCGCGCTTGCAACTGTTCTTCTCTGCTCGACATCATACCTTCTGAAAGGAATCGCGTGGAATAGGCCAGATTCCCACGCTTCTCAGCTTTTCCAAAGACCACAACTCGCAGATGGAGCCCTCATACAGAGCAAGAAAAAAGATCGGAATATCGCAAGGAAACTCGAAGAGCATAACAAAGATGTGGTGATATTTTGGGGATCGCAATCCGGGACTGCGGAAGGCTTGGCGAACCGAATTGGGCGAGAACTTCACCTTCGATTTGGGCTCGAGGTTCTGGTTGCAGACTTATCCGATTACGATGCAGAGACAATTGCCTTGATCCCGGAGTCAAAATTGGCTCTATTGATGATTTCTACATATGGAGAAGGCGATCCGAGTGATAACGCGGCTGCTTTCTGGGAATGGGTATGCGGCAAGGGACAGACTCTAAACCTCCGGTATGCAGCGTTCGGTTTGGGCAACAGCAATTACACACATTACAATCGAGTGGTTGACGTCACAGTTACTGCTTTGGATGGCTTTGGTGCGAGATCGATCATGCCTGTCGGGAAAGCAGACGACGCAGAAGGTGGGACGGAAGAGGATTTCATGGCATGGAAGGAACGTTTATTCGAGTCATTGCATAGACTTGGACATGAAGAGGTCGAGATGAAGTACCTGCCCACTTTCGAGGTACTCGAAGATGACTCTTTGGCCCCGATTGATTTGCATGATGGCGAGCCAGTACCAGATGTCGCGAGGACCTGTTCGCCAATTCGACCACTCAAAGTCCTGAGCATCATGGACTTGTTTGGTTCTGGCGAGCGAAACTGCCTCCATATGGACCTTGATCTCTCAGATCACCCAGACCTTCACTACAAGACTGGAGACCACCTTGCTGTATGGCCAATCAATCCCGAAGCTGAAGTCCAACTTCTCCTCAAAGCCCTCGGAATCACCGAATCTCCCATCACAATCAAGTCACTGGATCCTACCATAAGAGTCAAGATCCCTACTCCAACATCTACTTCAACATTGTTCCGAAATTACTTGGAGATCTGCGCTCCAGTCTCCCGAGAGACAGTTCTTGGTCTCGCACAATTCGCGCCAAATCAGGACGCAAAATCATACCTGGAGGTTCTTGGTAAGGATAAAGAGGCCTACAACAGCTTCCTCCATCGCCACTACCTCACTATTAGTCGTATCATGACTTTGGCTTCGCCAAATACAGCATGGAACGTTCCGCTGTCCTACCTCATCGAGACCCTACCACATCTTCAACCTCGGTATTACTCAATTTCCTCGAGCAGTGTTATCTCACCACGACAGCCCTCAATCACAGCCCTCGTCGTCAACACACCATTAGCAAGCGGTGGAACAGTCCCAGGACTTACATCAAACTACCTTCTCTCGCTTTCAAACCCCGACACCCAGTCATATTCATCCGACAAGCTCGAAGGCGGCAAATTATTCGCCCACATTCGCAAATCCAAATTCAAGCTTCCAGTCCAGTCAAGTTGCCCAATTATCATGATCGCAGCTGGAACTGGCCTCGCACCATTCGTGGCTTTCCTGACCGAACGCAAGAAGCTGATGGATATTGGGAGATCTGTTGGCGAGATGATATTGTTCTTTGGTTGTCGAGATGTGTCGGACTTTATTTACCAAGAGCAGATTGAGGTTTTGCAGGAGGCTTTCGGTGGGAAGTTGACTGTTGTGACTGCGTTTTCGCGGATGGGTGAGAAGGTTTACGTTCAAGATAGAATTGCAGAGCGCAGCGAGGAGGTTCTGAGAATGATTGAGGGCGGGGCGAATGTGTATATCTGTGGAAGGGCGAATATGTCGAAGGATGTTGAAAGGGCGCTGGGTGAGAGGATAAAGGTGGGCAAGGGATGGAGTGATGAGGAGCTTGGAGAGTGGCTGAGGAAGCTGAAGGCGATGAGGAAATGGCAGGAAGATGTTTGGGGATAATCGGCAGCCTCTCCACTTTCTGGAGTAATGAATTGGTTTCCCGACTTCAGATTCCTTTCATGTGGTCCTGGGTAGAAGAAAGATTCTTTTTGAGGCATTCTAAACAGCAATGTCTGGTAGTACTTGCGGTGCTTTCAGTGACAAGTTCGCATACTGGAAATTACAAGAACCGTTGCTATGGAGACAAAACGGACTCTGGCAATGGATACTAAAATCCTCCCCATTGCTCTTAAAAGACGCATGTAGAACTTTCTGACGTGTTCAGGGCACAGATGACTATCTGCCCTTATCTGTAGATAAGACTGCGGTGCTGCACAGCCTCGTCACCGACCAATCTGTTCAAGTGGTGCACGTGACCCACCCGAACCGAATTTTGAGGTTATTCAAACATCTCGACCGCTGAAGCTCCTCTCTTCTTCAACGTCGACAACATATACACCAGCACGTGTAGACTTCGCAAGAGTCTGCACTTCCTGTTGGTAAGTCAACTCATATCCCCAGAGGTCGTTTCTACACCAAAGAAGCACATCACTTATCCCCTTGAATCTTCCTCGATCGACGCACGGCACGATCTTCGAAGACGCGATGACAGCGACGATCACGGCGACCACAATGACACAAGCTGCGACGCACAAGGTCTGCCGACCTTTCCAGGGTGATACACATGACGGATACAATCGCTGTCCACCCTATACGAGCACAGTTCTGAATGCTTTCCAGTCGATCTTGGCAATTGGGGGCTTACCAGGTCTGAGGTCGCGACCAGGTCCGAGCCAGGAAAACACATCTCTCCATGAGGTCTCTACATACAAAATCAGAGCTTACACGATGAGGAAATCAAATTTCCCTTGTAGCGCAAGTGCGAGGCTCGTGCGATGTAAGATACTTTGACAATTGGACGTTGTCGATGGCCCCGATTCGCATCGCCGAGTCTCTGTTGGTCAAGTCAGCTCTCCCAATGTAATACAACCATCGCAAGAGAGCATTGATATCTTCGCGCACTTCCGAAACACTCTGCCGTCTCTTTGGCGAGCGTCTGCCTCGTTCCTGCTGTTCTCCTCGGAGCTTCATGGTGGAGCAGGTGATTGAGTTAGCAAGGCCATCAACATTGCCAACACCTGAGGCGATCCAATACTGGAAGTTAGCACCTCGCCCCCGTCTAAATTCTCTGCTGTTCATACTCCATAAGCTGGCCAATTGCTGGCCACCTTGGTCGCCAGCGCTTCCTCTTGCCTGGTAGGCTTTCTCTTGGTCCCACAGCAAGGCTAGTTTCCCCGTTCGAAAGGTTACAACTGTGCACATCTCCAACAATCTTTTCCCGTCGGGTTCCTTCCACCTGCTTTTCAAATCTTCAGTATTATTGCTTTATAACTTTCCATGCTTGGAGTTCTTGAATGGTTCTTTCGCAGTTTTGGAGCTCTATTCCGTCATGATCAAACCTTCCCATTACTTCTTCACGAGTTCATGCCACTGTTGACTGTCAACCCTTCACATTCTTCTTTGCTTTTCTCTGCAGATCATCGTAGGAGGGAAGGCGGCGTCTATGGTGTTAGCAATGGTGTCTACAAGGTTTACTGCTACTTCAAAGGCTAGGGGGTAACAGGCCAAGCTGCACTCCTTCACTTTACTCGCATTCATCAGTACCAACTCCATACTTCAGTACTTGGTTACTCATCTTTCAAGACACTGTCTTTGAACATCGTGCCAAGTCCGAATCTCATTGTCTACCTCTTAAACAGCAGCTGCCATGACCTCTGGTTTCTTGTTCTACTGTTTGGTCTCACAAGCTCGGGCTTCTCCTTTCCTTCGAAGTTGTTTCTTTCCAAACATCTAGCTCTCTGTCTTTAGTCTCAAGACCAGCAGTGCTGTTCCTTGGACAACTTCTCTCATGCTTTCCAAGGTCATCGTTTGGGCACCTCTTCCCTTCAGGCGATTCATGGTGCATCTGGAGTTCCGCCGAACGGCTGCCGGAGCCTTTAAGCCACAGGTCGCCGTATTCAGCCAGACTCATGTCGAAACCACCATCCAAGGATCCCGCCTTCGACAAAATCTTAGACCAATCCAACCTAAACATGTTATCACAAGTTCAGCGTCGTCCAGGAAGATTCACCCCCACCCTCATACAGACTTTCTTTTCAACATGATGCTAACTCGTGTTCTGAATCAGGTACCAATTCGACTCTTCTTCTCGGCCGCCCGCCTAAAAAGGTAAACACCTGCTAGAGGTCCTCGGTGTCAAAATCGAGGACCTCCGGCCCCCCTTCCCCCTTCCCC
>JAFJYH010000448.1:0-29957 GCA_017365405.1 Cadophora malorum | reverse complement strand
TGTGTATAAGAGACAGCCCCCAATTGCGCCCTGATCAAATACAAGGCTATCATCGAACAAAATTTTGGCTTTCTCATCTGCGAGGCCAGTGCGCTGCCTAGATCGCCTCCAGATTTAGCTCTTCAAAGCTCAAGTTCTCAAAACTCATCCCGCTGTGCACCTCATTCCACAATGCAACCAAATTCAGATCTCTCTCTGCATCTCTCCAAACAACACCATTCAGCATTGTGACGAAGCCTTCTAAACTAAACACGCCAAGAACATCGCAAATGCGATGTATCTCTCGCACATACCTGTTCCTCATCATGCCATCCCCTCTACTGGCCAAAGCACCCAGACTCAAGACCCACAAAAGCATCTGCTCATTTCCCTCCCATATTACATCCACCGACCCAGTGACATGATCCCACAGATTGGAATTTAGCCGTTGCAGAAACATCTGAAAGACTGGAACCTCGAAAGGATAATCTCTTAGAGTATGATATAGATACATCTGCGCGCTGATAAAACATGCGGCACCTAGCGAGCTGCAGGTGGGAGAGTGTAAGACCGGGAAGTCTCGAGCATTTCTAAGGAGATAGAAGAGGTGACGTTCTGCGAGGTAAATGCTGTCGCTAAGATCGCCGGTGATATCTGCCTCGAGATGGGATCTGGAAGAAATGCTGTGGAGAGAACTGAGGACGCTCGAAAATTGAGCGGAACAGGTACAGGTGGGGTCGGCGGCTTGCGGTTCATCACTTAAACTTTGAAGGAAATGGGCTCCATCGCTCGCTTCGAAGGATGTGAAGTCTGTAATGGGATGGGTAGTTGTTGGTGTCATGTTGAAGCGAGGTTCGCCGCCTGATATTGTCGCGTTGAGAAGATCTCCCCTTATCAACTTAGACCAAATCATCAGGCTTTGTTGCCTAGAAGAAGTAACTCACCACAAAATTTTCCGTCGCAGAACTCCCGCCAGGCCGAGATTATCGATACCACCTCTCAGAGCCACCATTTTCTGTAATCCATTCATGTGGATATTAGAGAGAGCTGAATTTCCTTCCTGGTTCTGCACGCGATTAGCATTCTAGATCTATAATCTGCATTTCCTACCCGGCTTACTTCGAGCAACACTAAACAAACAACAGCACCAATTGTAACATCATTTCTACTGAGGATGGGGTCTTCCAAGCGCTGATTAACCATCATGATAGCGTTCGTCTTCAATTGTACTTGCTCTCTCTGATCCAAACCCCCGCTCACTACACGTTGATGCATCGCTGCATGCATCATAGTTGCATGAAAAAGAGCGTGGTCTGTAATCGCGTAATTGAACCACTTGTCTTTCGGATTCACAGGGATCAAAGTGTTGACCAGAACTGTGTTGTCTTAGAATTGAAGTCAGTTCTGTAAGATGAGAATGATTGTCCTGAACCCACAGTGATGCATCAGCAGCTGCAGCCTTGGTGACCCAGGTATTGGAAGTGTATTGAAAGGCTCCAGCATTCCAATAACTTGAGGATCTGGAAAATGCATAACAGCAGTTGCCTCTTCGGGAGGCGCCTCTGCCTCTGTTACTGTCTTCCCACTAAATGGTGCTTCTAGCTGCTGAGCCTGAACGCCGTCCAGACTCGATTCTTGGTGGGTTAGCAAAGCACCTTTGCCTGACTTATTCGGCTTCGCCTTCGCGAATTTGTGTTTCTTCCGCTGAAAATCACGCATCACATGCGCTCTGACTTTGTGCCTGGTGTCTGTATCTTGTATTGGACCCGTGATTTCGTTAAGGTGTACAAAAATGAGATCTTTGTCGGCTATAGGCATTGTGGTAGTTGGTGGTAAAATACTGCCGTCTGCGACGGCCAGCCCGTCAGTCTCCATATGGAAAGAGAACATTAGAGAGCTGTGTGGAGCTGCGGTCGCCATTGTTGTTGGCGTTCGTGGCTGCGCGTGTTGAAGAATTCAAGCTTCAGTGAGGGGTCAAGAGCGCGCTGGCGAGGTATTTGCGAGTGCGCTCGTCGTCGAATTTAAGTCCTCCTTTCTACGGGAAAGTCCCTGGAAAATTTTATTCCATAAGATTGGCCAAAGTCACAATTCACTTCATTAAGGAATAATTGTTAACAGTTGACAAAGGATCACTAAGAGCTTTGAAAACGATCAGGATGACAAATGGGAGCGACAGCCCTTAGCACAGCCCTACAGGCAAGTTTCAGGGGACAAGACTAACCGAGCCAAAGAAGACAACAGCAACAAATGCTTGAATGCGCTGAAGTAAGCGGCCAGCATATACTCAACCTACCACATCGCAGAGGGAAAGCCACTTCAAAGTTATTAACACTTGCAGCATGCATAAATTTCTTGTTTGCCACATGAAGCAGGCGTATCTTCCAGTCAAGTCCCAAGCAAGTCTCTGTACTCCCACGCCGATACCCTACCCGTTCAGTTGCGCTAGATGCCAGTCAAAAATTCTTTGTCAGGAAATGACAATGACTCGAAGAATTTCCAGCGCTCACTCCGTTGCTTCTCGATCAGGAAAGGTTCTATCTCTACCGTCCCCCCAAGATCATGAGGGCCGGAGATCATCACTTTCTCAGGATCCAGACATCTTCTCCATCAGCGAAAAGAATCCACGGCCCCTTGAACACTTCTTGATATTGTAGCTTAACATCAGTCTTTTTGGTCCCGATGAGCATCGCTGGTGATCCATGCAAGTAAGCCAAGTCGAGAGCACGTACCGGTCGTTCCTCAAAAGACCATTGAAAGGGGTTGAGATGCTGGAATGAGTACTGACAGACCGTCGCTTTACGTACTGAATCCTGGCTCTCGAGTTTCATGACCAGCTCCATGGTTGGAGTGTGTACCATGCTACGTCTTCGATCATGGCCAGGAGATTTACTCGGACTTCTGGCATGGTGTCTGTTCAGAGACTTCGTACTCAGAAAGAATCAATTCATTTGGCGCGTCAGGTAGAGCAGCATGAGCGGATGCGATCAAGGTTTTGGTAAATGGCGGGCTTTGCGCCTTTGGAGCACTCGCCAAAACAGGCTCGACGACAGCCCCCTCGCATTTAGTATGACCGATCATGACTCTGACAATTTTCTCCACAGCAGAAGTTGTACTTGTCCCGCTGGTGTGTAGGAAGGACGATGTCGTTGATCATGGGTATTTGAAGTCTAGCTTGAGTATCGGAGAATGTAAATGCTTCTAAACTATCCTGCCACTTCACTGCCTGGAATTATTTTACTGTCTTCACTCCCAGGAAAGCTTTCAATTTCTTGGAGATGGC
Source organism: Cadophora malorum (assembly GCA_017365405.1). Taxonomy (NCBI): domain Eukaryota; kingdom Fungi; phylum Ascomycota; class Leotiomycetes; order Helotiales; family Ploettnerulaceae; genus Cadophora; species Cadophora malorum. The sequence goes on along the minus strand of JAFJYH010000448.1, from coordinate 26,698 downwards.
TGACTTGAGTCCAGTCTCAAATCAAGACCACTGCAAGCCAGTCTTTTGAATACGTTGTGTGGTAGTGAAGAGCTTCTTAATGAGACAGGCGATAGGAAAAATTGATATTGAAAGTCAAAAGTGTCCGTACGCATTATCCTGATATCCAAGGTCGACCAGATGAACTTGTCTTTTCAGTTGCCGGCGTCTTTCGGCTGAGGGCTCACCCAGCGGCGAGCCAGGATAGACCATGTTGCTGAATCCTGTCCATGACACTTAAGTAAGAACATGGGGACTGATCATGACAATGTGAAGTTGGTAGGTCTGTAAACAGCTTGACACCTCCGCCGCTCATCATCCGATTGTCTTTGATTGTTTGAATTTCGGCATCGGTCCAAAATTTAGCCATATACGTTCGACTGGCTCGTGCATCTGAAATCCGATTAGCCTCAAGTGGAGGTGATGATTAATCCGAGAGAACAATGATGCCCGGCAAGCGCACTTTGAGCAGCCCAAGTCAAGAACTTCCATTTGTCAGCATCAAATACTGTCAAAATATCAAGATGTATTATCCAACTCGGTTCCACTACAAATCCGTACGGATCTGAAGCTTAGAATTTTCACAGCAAAGTTTTCAGGCTTTACATAGGAATATTTTTAGGCAATGTGCTGTCAACGATGCCGAATAATTCTAATGGGTATTTGCGATCGTCAGGACTGTGGGATCATGCAGTATTACTCAAGCTCATATGTGTTTCGTGTAGTACATAAATCGTAACAGGCTTGAGATAATTCACTTACATGAGTAAAAGAATCTGCCGGATCGCTTAGCAGTGCACGGGCCGAAGAGTGTAAACACCCCAAGGTAGGTATCAAAAGTTGAGAATGAAGTGCAGGTCTCTCTATAAAACAACGTCCAATTTGGTCAGAGATGTGATGTGGTAGAATAAATCTCCTAGCTCGACTGCGAGGTGGCTGATCTATGTCTATTGCCTCGGAGAATGCTCAAAAATCCTTTCCCAGTAGTCTTACTCTCTGCCCACAAGAAGAAATGTCAAACTCCTTCTAATACTGTATGGTTATTCACTGCTCTACATCTCTTGGTGTTTGATGCGAAAGATATCTATCTATTCGTTGCCTTCTGGATATGTGAAGTTGCCAGCGGCATGGCTTTGAACCGTTGCCGAAGTCTAGTTTTGCCCGGTTCCCGGAGGAGAAGATTTCATCCCGATGCCATCTTGCTCATCTCATTACAAGAGGCGGAATCGTGCGGACAGACCCACTATCATACTAGAATTCAGCGAAATATCCTTGTCTTACTTTTACGTCGACATGAGGCTTCCGCCGTGCTCGGCCGTTGCGTTGGCATGGCTTCACACGTATAAGCAAATTGATCGTCTGGGGATTTTCCGTGCGGCGAAGAACAACAGAGCCTCCTCCCCAGAATTTTATATCACTTCGCGATCTCCCTCGTCGATTTTCACTCGCAGATTTTTTTTATTCTAACAAGCTCTATTGGAATTTACGGTGCTATTCTCGCGACCTCAAATTGACGCACGTTGCTGCATTAACGATGAGTAAAGACCATGACGGCTCAGATGCGCCCGGCTCGAGCATTGCTTCCTTACCCGTTGCAGTACCGACCACATTTATCACCAGACTTCGGGCACGAACCAGGCCGCTGGCTTTCGCTGTCATTTGTGGCTCTCTCACACTAGATTCATTCAATGTCACTGGTTTGACATACGGACAATTGAACATTGCAGAGCATTACGATGTTAGAGTGACGACTGCAAGTTGGTGTTTAAGCGCATACTCACTTGCCTTTGGCAGTCTTCTCCTCTTGGCGGGTCGAGCTGGTAAGGAAGCCCGCAGTCTAACACTGAAGATATGCTGGCTCTGAAAAGCAACACAAACTGACGTGATCCTCTGGGATTAGGTGACATGTATGGCCACAAGCGAATCTAGTCTGTCGGTCTGATTTTCTTCGCCATCTTCGCTGTGCTTGCTGCTACAGTCGACAGCAACTTTGTCGCCCTTTGCATATTTCGGGCACTTCAAGGAGCAGCAGCAGCATGTACTGTACCAACTGTCTACGCTATGGTTGGCGTCGGATATAAGGGTCAGGCACGAGAACTTGCGGTGGCAGCTCTGGGAGTGAGTTCCACGACCGGTGCTATCATAGGCAGTATTGTTATGTATGTTCCAAATAATCAGTACGGAGAAGTCGTCCCTGAGGCTTCCATTAATAACCTTATTGTTCTGGACGCTGACCAGTCACGTCAAGTCGGGGGAGCATTTGCGTCTACAGGTCTGGGGTACCGCGGCCCCATGTGGCTCTCCTTCGGCATCAGTGCTGTGCTTTGCGTGCTAGCTTTCTTGCTTCTAGAGCCTACACCTCGCGACCCCTCGATCGAAAAGAAGCCATTAGATGTCATCGGAGCATTTCTAGTCACCGCCGGATGTGCCATCGTGGTTTACGGATTCACAGAGGCGCCAACTGGGTGGAGTCATGCGAAAGTCATCGCACCCATCATCATTGGCGTCGCCCTTCTTGTACTGTTCTTCGTATACGAACAGTTCATCGTTTGGAGGTTGCTACCACGCGTGGACCCTCTCATACCAACGAGAGTGTGGACATACTCCAACCTGGTGCCTTTGACAATCCAGACAGGGCTCCTGTATGGCTGTTTCTTCCTGTCGGTTTTGAACGGTTCGACGTTTCTCCTCCGTGTTCAAGAGGTACGTTCTTTTCTATGTCACCCTTACAGTTTTGAGGCTCAAGTTGACATTGAAATAGAGGAAACCATTGATCTCAGCAGTAATGTGGAGCCCACTCATTATAGGAACACTGATCTTCTGCATCCTGATGGGACCATTCTACAACCATCGTTACATGCCAGCGAAGTGGCTCCTTGTTATTGGACCGATCATAACTGCAGCAGGCGTGGCCTTGTTCTCACGGAACGACGCTGAGACAGGCTACTGGCAGTACACATTCTCTGGTGCTGTTGTCATGTCTCTAGGCACTGCGATCTTTTTCATTCATTATCTGAACGTCGCTTATGCAGCTACATCATCTGAAGATCAGGGTCTTGTCTCCGGCATCATTCAGACTTCCGCACAGGTCTCCACGGCGTTGGATCTCGCCATTGGCAGCTCCTTCCTAAGTTCCGAGACTCCCAAAGGATTACTCCCAGAGTATAGAAATAGTTTCTATGTTGCCATTGCTTTCGGATGCGCTGGTGCTATCGTCGGTCTGATTTGGCTGAAGTCCATCCGGCCGCGGCCATCCAAATCGAAAAAGGAGGACCCAGAGAGTCAACAAAGTGGTATACAAATTCCAGGATCTCTTTTGGAAGACGTTTCGAGCGAAAAGTAGATCAAGATTGAGATTGCTTCTCGTGATTCGAAGGAATAGGGATCATGAGAGTTAAGGTGTGAGGGAGCCTTCTACAAGCTAACAAGCTGACATTTCTTTGAAGACATGATAGGTAGGAACAGGCGTTGGGGAATACCACTGATGAAATTAGAGACATAAGTCCATTGTTTAGAGTAAGTACCAAGTTCTGCCTGTTCTTGGAGACGGTTGAAAGAAGGAATCGAAAAAGGAGCGCGCGGTGGAGTTGTAATGTTATTCTAATACGGACTAGTTATTCTCAGATTGTATTCCAGTATTGATTTGAGTGTCAACCTATTTGGTCAATTAAATAATGTTTGAATTGGCGGGGAGTTCCTATACAAACATTAGTAGCTTCTGTGTGCTTCAGATTACAACACACCGCTGAAAGTTTGCTTGAGGCTACATGGCAAGTATGAAAAAACACCAAAAAGGAAAGAAAAAAAGTTGTCAACAGAACAACCTGACATATTAGAATGATTTCCAACAAGCCATTTCTAGGCCCGGTTTTCCAAGCTGTGACTATCATAGAGCTGACCATCGATATTTCAGATACGTTTTCCTTGACACGCCAAATCTTTCGGCTAATGAAGTAAACATTGGGCGTGGCCGTCGAATATCAAAGTCGAAATTCCTAAGATGAATTAGAGTTGCTGCTGTTAAAACACCTTTACCAGATATACACACATTTGAAGTTTGAGATATGTCCGTCGTACTTCATGCAGAAGTTAACTTCTCAATTTGTACTGAGTTCCACCCAGGGCAGTGCGGGGTAACGCGGGGTACTCCTGAGCTTTCAGGAACTACAAAGTTTTTACATACCGGTGTTTTATACAGCAATATTTGAGACCAGAGTCTACCGCCGTATGCTGGTATGATTGAGGTACTTACTTCGTTATTTGTCGTTTAAGTCAAAGGTGCATTGCAGGACTTGGCACAATATGCAGCTGAAGCGCTACTCGGTGAGTCGATTGGCGTCCCGCACAATTCAGGGCAATGCCAAAACAGCCGACAGCCTTATCTCGAGATGTGCAGCCTCTCTAGAATCGTCTTACTTTCACAACAAAAATCTGATGAGCTTTGATTCACTAAGTTGTTCGATTCGATCACCAGGCACTGGCATCATTTCAACATGTACTTCTCCCTCTACACCCAGGAGATCCGCTTGGTGAACATTCACCCGGGCCAGTTTTCCTCTCCGATCCACTGCACTCTCCGACACGCCTCAGTTTCAAACAATCCGCCATATAAAGCACTTTCCTACGTATGGGGCGCTGCCAATGCTACCCGACGCTGCATCACCGTGGATGGACATCCTCATCTCGTCACTGTAAACCTAGAATTCGCACTGCGACGTATCCGGCAGCCTGATGTGGTAACAACGTTCTGGATAGATGCGTTGTCGATCAATCAGGATGATAACGAGGAGCGAAGTATTCAAGTGGGAATGATGAGAGATATCTATGCGAAGGCGACGGAAGTGGTTATATATCTTGGAGAAGCTCCGCATCATGAGTTTGCTGGCCTCCCTTCCAAGAATCGACATCCTACAGCCTTGTCGGTCTTCTATGGCGATCATAGAGATAAGGAGCAGATCGCCAAGTTTCAGAGACATTGCTTGCCGATTGACAAGGAGAAAAAGTCTGGCACTAAGAAGAAGCTTAATTACGCTCACGAAGTGTGCTGCCTTATCAGCTTGCTCGCCCAGATTTCTGATTTGGAGAATGTCCCCCCTTTCAACGCCGAATCTCGACCATCCCTTGACTCGTTCTATCAACGCAATGTCTTCGAAGCCTTGCGGTACATGGTTAGAAGCACTTGGTGGAACCGTATTTGGGTTGTCCAGGAGGTTGTGGTACCGAGAAATGTCATTCTAATTTACGACACCACAACAGCGCACTGGGAAATGTTTGTCAAAGCGGCGCAGTCTTACACCAAAAACTCATTTTTAACTGCTATGTCGTCATTTCCAAAAGAGTATTCAGATGTGCTTTCGTTCTTCTCGAGGATCGTATTAGACATTCATGAGCTACGCAGTCGGTGGGAAAACGCCGAGACGACGAACCTATTGTCGTTACTACGGCAGTTCAGCATTCGAAAAGCGAGTGATGATCGCGACAAAGTTTATGCTCTCCTCGGTTTGGCGACGGAGATGACTGATGCACCGATCATCGAGCCGGACTATTCAGTTGACACAGTAACAGTGTTCAAGAACACAGTCCTTGGAATCATCAAATCGACAGGCTCATTGAGCATTCTGACAGGGGATCTGGGCAGGAAGAATCGACAAGACCTCCCATCCTGGGCAGTGGACTGGAGTGCGACCTCAGATGATGTGGATCGGCGGAGAGCCGAGGATACAGAGAACTACAATGCATCTGCTGGGGTGGCAGTCCGAGTGCACAGGTCTGGTGAAGACACTATTGACGAAGTTTCGAAGTTCTTAAATGAACTTGAGACAAAACTTAGGACAGAAGGAGTGACCGTTCCACCCAGCGCATCACATTGCGAAAGATTCACACTCCTGCTGTCCTCGTCGGAATGGGAGAAGTACTGTTTGTATGAAGAGTTACCAGGAAGTCAACGAAACAATTTCGAGTGTTTGCAAGCAATTGAGCATTACTTGGCTATCCGTGGTGATCTACTCTGGGTACGAGAGCTTGACAGCGTTCTAGATTGTCCGGGATTGTACAAGGGGCAAGTGGTCGGGATAGGAGATGCGTGCTTCTCACACGATGGCTTGGACACCTTGGTACAGAATTGGGCAAAAGTCATTCAATACTACAGTGGCACGGACAGTAGCACTGCACTATATCAGAGCTTGGAAGAGGCGTTCTTGAGAGCACTGTGTGCTGACTTGGCTTACCCTGGTGGCGACGCGAGTGGCTCGAAGCGATGTCGAGCAACAGAGGAAGATTTACAGGATATTGTAACGTGGATTTTGCGCTCCGGGGGTTTGTCAGGCCCAAAGCGGCTCTGGAAGAGATTGTCGAGTCGCCAAGTAGCCATGGGATTTTGTTCGAACATGCTTGCTTCGATTGGGGCGGCAACATTCAGACGTCGAATATTCTTCACCGACACGGGTTTTGTGGGCACTGGACCCGCTGGAATTCAGCGGGGGGATGCATTATATCTGCTTGTCGGAGGAAGAGCCCCCTTTATCTTACGCAAGTCGGGAAAGTGTAAGGTCCCTCTAGTATCCAGTCGACGTCAATTAGTCACCATGGAGAGAAATTGTTATGAGTTAATCGGAGATTGCTACGTTCATGGTCTGATGGATGGAGAGGGCATGAAGCCATGGAAGGAGGCAGCTGCCAAGTCATCTGAACGCACTATGGAGCAAGAGAAGATGTGTGTACAACAACAAGAACGATGGGAACAACTACGACAACAATTTGCTGCAGATGATAGTATTGTAGAACTATTGAAAAGGCCAGAGCCTGATTCTTGGTTACTCACAGCATCAGGGACAGCAGACACAGTGTACTCATTTTCGATCACTGTTATAAAAGTAGTGGAGAGGCCAGAGTTTGGTCCTTGGTTGTTGAGATCGTCAGGAACATCAGAGAAACACTTTGTTTCCGACTTAAACCCGCATGGTCGTTCTAACAAGCTCACCCCCGGGACGCTACTGTACAGCCTGAAATTACCAGATTATCATGCCAGTAAATGGTCGGAAAAGCAAGGTATGGTAGCATGGATCAAAGATCTGGCGGTATTGGATACCTACGGAATGATCGGTGCGTTTCAAAATAGTGCGAAGAAGCTTGAGGAGCATCTGGATGATCTGAAAAATACCCTGGACGATGCTACGGCGGCGCTTCAAGGATCTGAATTGGAAATCGAAGACAGAACCCGGGTACTCATAGTGTAATGCCAAAATCGACTGCTCGTCTTACCGTTCGTCTGTATTATCTTCATGTCTAAACACGAATCTCAAGATCTTTCAGTTTTACATTGTCGTGAAAAGGGCGAGCTGTTTGCCAGTCTACTCATTTTCTGGTGGATCTTGGATGTTTGTCGCAAGCTGCATGGAGATCGTCGAAACTACATTGAAAGCCCCTAAATTCTGAAAAGGCTCAGAAAATTACCCCAGTCAGGGAATAAAACACGCTGCAAGATGAGTTCGGTGCCGAAACAATAGAATTCTGAGCCACGTCTCGATATGACCTTTTGAAAACTTGTATCGGTCGATCTATGACAGTTTTTGACCAAGTAAGCCAAGAATATCGATAGTCAGGTCCAATTGAAGATAATTCAGAGTCAGTAATGTCAGTTTTATAGATCACATGTCCTATATCATCCCCATGTTATGGTCGATAAAGTGCTCGACGACAGGCTAATTGGGTGCGACATGAGGCACAACCGGCGCCAAGTCCTAACACAGTCAGATCGTTAACCTCACCACCTATTCCATACCTCAGAAACCCCATTTATCTCTTTTCCATTCGCTGTAGTAGCGCTCAAATTATTCTTGGTATGTCATTAGGTCTATGTCAAGTCACCGCTACTAGATCCGGGGGACCCCTCGCTAAGTAAGAGCGAGCGAGCGAGACGTTCCCATACTTGGGAGCACGACAGGAGGCATTTCTCACACTGCATCGATCGATAGCTGCGATAAGGACGAAGAAAGCTGATCCAATCTACTTCGGTTTAAGAGGTGTCGAAGATGAGGTCATTGCTTGCTTTTGGCGTTTTCTGGGTGATTTTTGGTGAAGGGCAGGCGGTACTGGCACTCGCTTCATTGGATATCGGGATTGGGTTTGAACTTACGCTGGATTATGGGTGAGTTGTTTCTCTAGATTCTCATTGTATGAAGAAGACTTGAAGACTGGAAGAAGAAGCAATTTTGACTGATGTGGAGACTAGGACGGCAGCTGTAGCCTACTCAAATGGCACGACCATTCCCGTCGCCAAAATCGAAGGTGGGCCAACTTATAAAGCTGAGATGAGGAGGCTGCTACTAGAAACGTTGGAACCTGACCAGGAATCTACTATCTTTGTCACGATCTACTTCACTCTACTCTCATGTCTCCGGTTCCTGAATCTCGTCGAGCAATCCGTCAAGATATCGCCATTGAAAGGGATGCTGAGTGCTCTGAAAGTGTCAACTGAAGTGTTTCTGGAAGAAGATATCCAGAGCGTGGAGATTGCTTTGCCTGCAACGAAGTCTTACTCAACCAAGGGAAATCCACAGACGCAATACCTGGATGATGTCTTGAACAGTATTGGGCTTGCTAGGACCAATGAGCACCCAGCGCGCTCCTCACTCGCCACGATCTACGCCAACAACATCACTTCACTTCCCTCTACTGGTAAGCTGTTGCCATCCTTCATTCTTCATCTCTCATATAGCTGCTCTGCACTCATCATTACCCTCGAGAATCTCGAGGTCGGCCTTCTTGAGATCACCAAAACAACGGCTCGGTTAGACTTAGGCGCTGATTCCATCCGTTCCTACCCGCATTACTGGCGAGCCGTGGAGAGTGAGATGAAGAGTTTCCTAACAGGTATTACCGTTAGGGATGTTGTTGTCAGTGGTGATAGGGTGTGGGAGGAGGCGGAGGTCTCGATTTTGATGAGAAGGGTACTAGGGAAGAAGGTGGTTCCGGGAAGGAGTTTGGGAAGGCGAGGGGGTGGTGTCGATCCTGTTTGGGCTGGGGTGCTAGGAGTTGCGACAATGGCTATTAGTGAAGATTTTGAAGATGGTGAGATTGGGATATGGGGAATTGGAAGTTGAGGTGTGAGTTTTGGATGTTAGGTTTTGGCGTTGGTGGTTTGTTGACTTTTGAGATATGCTTTCGAGGCAACACATATCCGGTACATTAAGCGCTGTGGTTCTCGTCAATATAATATATAATTTTTGAGTAACAGACATGGGTTGTATCTTCTTCCTCGAATGACTGGGCATCTATGAGCTCAGTGGTGACTTCCGGATTGGGATGGACCGAGGCTTGTCTCGCTTGACATAGTGTATCTCTCCTCTTCCAGACCCCCATCTAGCCTTTTCTCGTCCTACAAACCCAAATTCCTTCATAACAACTTCAAAGTTCGACTTCATTCACACCCATGAGCGTGACTTTCAAAGGTGTCCATCGCCCAACATGTCATCAACCAAGCCAACTTCTGGTCCACGGCCCGAGTCCAACGAAGCGTCACGCGTGTTGGAGCCAGCATCCAGTCATTCCGCGCCATCTCCATTCACCTCGTCGTCTCCATCTGCGGCGCTGACAAAGTTTACATTGTTCCCCAAACTCCCCACCGAGTTGCTGATCAGAGTCTGGAAGCTAGCCTCGAACGAAACTCGCAATGTTGACATCTAGGTCCGCAACATTTACATGGGCACTCAGAACTCTCTATACGCGGACCTGTCCACATGGAACCCCTACGCTCTATACTCGTCGACAAACGTACCGCCTCTTCTCCATACTTGCCACGAGTCTCGCGTTGAAGGACTGAAGTACTGCGACCTCGACTTCGGCTCAACTTTTAAGTTCGAGAATAGCGGAACGGACAAGAAATTCCCCAACATGGAGATCACATTGCCACCTTAGATCTACATTAACTGGATCGTCGACAGAATCTGCATCATGCGCCCTGAGGACTTCCACCCAACTGCCCGCATGAACGACAGCGTCAGCGGATATCAAACTTTCTGGATAGATGTGACGAGATGCACTTAAAGTACCTTGCTATCAATGTGGTACAAAAGAGGATGCCATATCTGGACATGTTCGATTCTGACGGTGGATGGTCTGATAGTGATGAGGATGAGGATGATGGCTCGTGGCCACCATTCACCAGCCTCATCCCACTTGGAGGCTACCTGAAGGAACTTGCACTGTTTAGCGACGAGCGCTGGAGAGGACCCTCTGACTTTAATATGCGATCGCGATCTGTGCCTGGGAAGATTTTTATGGAGGAGATTGAGCATTGTGCGCCGGGCTGGGAACCTCTTGCTGCGGCTTTCGATTGCTTTCTTAACGAAAACGAGGAGGTCGCCTTTGACACGGACGAACCGGATGCTTTTTTCGAGCGAGTGCTGGACTTGTTGGACGTGCTGTTCTGCAGACTCAAGTTCAAGTCAAATTGAATTTCCAACTTGGCGTCAACCGAGCCTGAGGTTCTCCTTGTCGCAAACTGCTGGGAGTGGCGATTTAGGCATTGCAGGAGGAGATGGCTTGATGGAGGCTGGGGTACAAATCAAGGGAATAAGCATCTGTTTAGCGATGGGTCGTTTGCTTGATATGTTGCTTCAGCTTATCAATCTAGCTGACTGGAGGCTTAGAGAGCATTGAAGATACTACAAATACCAATTGCTACACTGCCAGCAGCAGCATTTTCTGAAATATGATTGATTGGAGTCTATGCAGTGTTCGTTGGCTTTGACTTTAGAAATACATACCGTACCACTCACATCTTAGAGCTCAGCCAGCTATCACACTACTCGCTCCCCATTCCCAATCTTACAGCACTCAACCACTCAACCACCCAAAGACCTCCCTGATTCTCCCCACATCCAAGACTCCTCCCCCTCTCCTCCCAACCCCAAACCCAACCCTCGCAAACCACCCGACCAACCCAACCAACCCTCCCAAAGCTCCTACTCCTCCCACCCCAAGCAACCCCATCAACAGCCGTCCCTGCCTATCATCACTCCTCACCACCTCCCCATACCTCTCATTCCCAAAACTAACCCTCGAATACTTCGTCCTCCATCCCAGCCCAGGCAACCAGATAGAAAGGTGTTCCTCAAGATATTTCCGCGCTTTGTAGAGCGGCGAGATGACGGACGCGCGCATCTCGGTGTAGTTTGAGAGGGCGAGGTCGTTGATGGCGTGCGCGTCGGGTTCGCGGTAGGCCGAGTAGGCCGCTAGGGCTTTGGCTCGGGCTTCTGGTGTGAGGGATAGTTGATCGGGAGAGGATGTGGTGGATGTAGTGGAAGACGACGAGGATGAGGATGGGGTGGAGTGGGAGTCGAGGATGGAGAATAAGACGAAGACGTCTTCGAGGCCGGCGTTCATACCTTGGCCGTAGAAGGGGACCATGGCGTGGGCGGCGTCGCCGATGATCACCACTGAGGAGCCGTAGTGGTAGGGTTGGCATTTGATGCTGATGAGGGGGAGATGGGGGTTTGATTTGAAGGAGTGGATTAGGGAGGTTGGTGGGATGAGGGTTGTTACGCCCGGGAAGTGGGTGTTGAAGAAGGTGGGGATGGTGGAGGGGTCGTTTTCAAGGGTGGTGAGGTGTGAGGAGGGGAGGAAGAGGGTGCATGTGAAGGAGCCGTCCTAATTAATGTTAGCTTTGTGATGCATAGGAGAAGTTAGGGAGGTAGGATTTACGGAGCTAGGTATAGCAATAAACATGAACTCCTTCCCAGGCCAGATATGTAAATGGTTCGGCGAGATGGCAAATAGGTCGTTCGTATCACCACCATTTTTCTCCTTTGGCTCGATCGAGAACTCGCACCACAGCGTATCAATGTACGTTTGTTGATAGTCCAACCTCGCGTACTTCATCAGATGATATCGTGCTGCGGAATGTGCACCATCGGCTCCAATCATCAGGTCAAACTCGATCTCTACTTCTCGCGCTCGGGTCCCAGTCGTATCTTTGGAAGACTCGGAGTGCGAGATCTCGAACCAAGCTTTGTGATTCTTGAAGTCCGCGCCCGTAAGCTTGTGACTGAAGAAAAACTTGACATTGGGCATGGTTTCCAGTTCGTCGAGGAGGGTTTTGTTCAGACCGCCCCGGTCGGCTGCGTGGAGTGCCTATTTACTGTTGTCAGGACTGAGAAAGATCCGGAATAGAGGGAGACCTACCCGTCCGTGGATATCATAGTCTTGTGACTGCTCGGTAAACTCCCCCGATGAGGATTTGCCGTGGATCATTCGTCCTCGCATAGGAATCGTCTCGCTGAGTACTTTCTCTAAAAGTTCGGGCCGACCGGAATTTCTCATTGCATTTATGCCACGTTCTGAGAGGGCAAGATTGATTGATCGAGAGAAATTGAGGGGTGTTGTTGATGGATCTCGGAGATCTATAGCCGAGTCAGAATGGAGTCAACAAAAGTCGGAATTATTGGATAGATCGCAAATAAGAAAATGATCTGATGAAATAACTCTACTCAATTAATACTCATGATGCGCCTTATCTAATCAGTATCTGTCCAGGAAGAGCAAACAGAAACTTCTGGCTGGTCTCGTGACCTTCCATTCCTCCGCGTTGTAAAGACAAAATCTGACGACACGTTTGGTATTTGCCAAGGGATCAAAAACAAGTACAGTAGACCAAAGCAAAGCAAGTGTAAACAGCAAGAACACGCTCGTATTTCCGAAATGCAAATGCCAAGCAACAAACGGCAATAGTCAACGTACCACTTCTCAACTCGTAGATCTCTACATCGTGACCTCTTTGCGCCGCATAAATAGCAGCAAGAGCACCCACGGGGCCAGCTCCCACAACAACGGTCTTTTGTCTCTTCCCCAGTGAGGCCATAATTGGCAAATGGTTGAGGAAATAAAATTGTACAGCAAAGAGAAAATATCCCGGAGGAAGAAGGCGTCAATGACTGTTACAAATGAATGGCAGCTCCGGACGCGGCCGCTTCGCTTCAGCCCTGCTCCCATCAAGCCTTCATACACTAAATCCACCCCTGCTGTGTTCTAGCCAGTCACCGCCAAACTCACGCCCTTTCATGGGACCATTCCACTTCTAAATTCGAGGCTGACAAAAATCCTCCATGAACTTTTGCCCCGCCAGCCTTCCATTTCTACAAAATCTCTAATTCAAGGCTGTTCTTCTTTCTTAACGGGTCAACCTTTCTCGAGTCCTCTGCTGAAGCTATACCGCCAATATGGGCTCTGAAGCACCCAAGCGCAAATGTATCGGCCTCGATTGCGACAATGATGCCGGGACTCTGCAATGTCCGACCTGTCTCAAGCTGGGCATAAAAGACAGCTTCTTCTGTTCGCAAGACTGCTTTAAGAGGAGTTGGGTATGTCTTCTTTCCAAATTGCTCCATATTCTGCCCTGTTTGTTGCAGCGACTTGTGTGCCAGAGCAAAGCTAACCAAACCACAGAGCTCTCACAAAGCCCTCCATAAATCCAAGGGTAACTTCCTCAGTAATTTCATAACCCCGAAAGTTGTCTCTGAACCCGATCCAGACACAGGCACCTACGATCCCTTCCCGACCTTTCCCTACACCGGCACTCTGCGTCCAGTCTATCCCCTCTCCGAACGCCGCAAAGTTCCCAAGAGCATACAACATCCCGATTACTGGAAAGATGGCATCCCGCATAGCGAGCAGACATTTCCAGGGCGGACGAAGATTGAGATTTTAGATAAGGCGGGTCAGGAGGGTATGCGCAAGGTCTGTAGGCTGGCCAGAGAGGTACTGGACATTGCGGCCGCTGCGGCAGTTCCTGGTGTAACGACAGACTATATCGATGAGATTGTGCACAATGCTTGTTTGGAGAGAAATGTAGGGATTCCGAGCACAGCTGATAGCCAAATACTAATTGCGACAGTCGTATCCCTCGCCATTGAACTACGGCCATTTCCCGAAGTCGGTCTGCACATCCGTCAACGAAGTTATCTGCCACGGCATTCCCGATCAGCGAGTACTTGTGGATGGAGATATCTTGAACATTGACGTCACACTATATCACGGTGGATATCACGGCGATCTGAACGAGACATACTACATTGGCGACAAGGCAAAGGCAGATCCAGACAATGTCCGAGTGGTGGAAGCTTCGCGGGAAGCCTTAAATGAAGCTATCAAGGCCGTCAAGCCTGGAGGACTGTTCCGAGAATATGGAAACATTATCGAGAAGCACTGCAAGTCGAAGAAGTGTAGTGTTATCCGAACGTACTGTGGACATGGTATCAACAGCCTGTTCCATTGCTCGCCGAATATTCCGCATTATGGCAAGAACAAGGCTGTGGGTGCGGCGAAGGAGGGAATGTGCTTTACGATCGAGCCTATGGTTGCGTTGGGCACATATAGGGATAAGACCTGGCCTGATGACTGGACCAGCGTGACGCAGGATGGAAAGAGGACAGCTCAATTTGGTATGTTGTCCACTGCTGCCTGGTTTTACTATTACTGACTTTGAACAGAGCATACCTTATTAGTGACGGCTGATGGTGTCGAGGTCTTGACAGCAAGACTTCCAAATTCTCCTGGAGGACCAATTCCAATGCCAGTAGTTGAGGCCACGACAAATGGAGAGAGGGTTGAACCTGCGAAATAATACCCTTGACCTTGGAGTTGAGTCATGGGTTGGGCGGCAGGCAAAATCTTGTAAAATAGGAACAGCATATGCGTGAAACATAAACCAATTCAAATGATCGCAAGGAGACACAGTGTCTTTTACGAGCGATGATGTTGTCTTCTCAATCCCATGTTTAATTGTTTGGGTTGCTCGAGTCTAGGTAGAACTGACCCTTGACATGTGAGCGATCACCTCCCTCCTTAACCGAGCCAATCCGAAGCCGACCCAAGCAGAGCTTCTCACTTTGCCCTGGCACCGGCGCAGTGCCAACAAAAGCACAGCACCAGAGCAGCTCCACCACGCGAGCCTCATAGCACAGCGCAGCACCAGGGCATTTCATCATTCCGTCAGACTTCGTCCGACCTCGACCTTGCCTCGACCTCGACATCCTTATTGTCTTCCGCACCACACAACCAGCTGTGATAGCTTCAAATCTCGATTCACACCCCACTCTCAAAACTCACTCTCCTCCCGCCACCTCAACATCCTCACACACGTCGAAAATCCCCGCCTCCTCCCTTCTGCCCTGCTCTACTCTCCACTTTCCTCAGCCTCTCAACCGCACGCAATCCAGCCCAACCTGCCGACGCCAAAGCCGACTACAAAACCCTTCCGCGCAACGCAAGCTTCACAAGCTCCTCCCACCACGACATAACCTCTACACAAGGCAAAAGCAAGCTTCACTGCGAGTTTTCCTGCGCGGTCATCGAGTATAATTCCCGGCACGAAGGGGAATTCCACGAACACTTTTCTAATCTGGTCTTTGCGCCTTCGCGCCCATACACATAGCCCATCATGATGTCCGGCGAGGCATGGTTGTACCTGTTGGCGGTATTGATTAATGCCGTCAACTTGTTCTTGCAGGTGTTCTTCACTATCATGTATAGTGATTTGGAATGGTGCGTCTCTGCCTTTCCCCCTCTACTCTCTGCTCTCTACGCCATCCTATTCAGCACCGTATGCACCAAATTAAGGCGGATGGTTGCTCGATAAGCCCAGACTCTTCCCCAAGGGGATTAACAGACTTGCAGACTTTCAACTGCGAAGGTATCATTGCTAACAGAGAGGCAATACAGTGACTACATCAACCCCATCGACCTCTGCAACCGCCTCAACACATACATTATTCCCGAAGCTGCCGTCCATGGCTTCTTGACCTTCCTCTTCCTTATCAATGGGTATTGGGTTGCGCTTCTGCTCAACTTGCCTCTTTTGGCTTTCAATGTTAAGAAGTACGTCCAAATACCCTATCCTACAGACCGATCCTACCCTCCGGGATAAGCTTGAAAGTAGAGGCTTGAAGCTTCATGCTCAATTTTGCGGCGGCAGAGAGGGCGGTTCTCCAGTACTTGAACTTGACTGACTGGTTTTCTTGCAGAATACTCGATAACGCACACTTGTTGGACGCTACGGAGATCTTCAGGAAACTCAATGTTCACAAGAAGGTATGGAATTCTGTTTGGGATGGTGTTGCATTCGGGGTCGTTGAAAGGAATGGAGCTAATCTACCTGCGTACAGGAATCATTCATCAAGCTCGGCTTCCACTTGGTCATGTTCTTCTTTTATCTTTATTCGATGATCGTGGCCTTAATTCGCGATGAGTCGCATTGACTTGACTCTGCGATCAGAGTAAAATACGCGGAGGCATGAGTTTGGTGGAGCTACAAGATGTGTGGTTGTTCGAAGGTTGAAGAGGAGGCTGGTGGAAGATGCAGTGTTAAGCGAAGCGAGGAGGTGCGGTGCGGTATAAGGATGTATAGAAGAGGCGAGGACAGGATAATACGTATGGGAATATTCAACGACTAAACATGACGGACGGCGGCTAGGAGTCTCGCGCTTCATTCAGTGTGCGGTGCTGTGTTGAGCGGCATGGGCATATCAATGGGACCTCTCATTGGGGTTCATTCGCGGATAGATTCAAGGGCGTGCTTTAATAGCATGTTTTGATCTTATTTTCAGTAGTTAATGATTGTGGCCAGAGTAAAGCTCCGTGCAAATGTCCAAGTGAATTTCAGGACTTGATATCCGTGACCCCTGTCACGTGGGGGCCAAAATTAAGGTTGTCACTAGCGCGGGCTGAGGTTCTGACATTGACATCTTGAGACAAAATAAATGCGACTGGCGACACCATTTCTGGAGCTCGACACCCAACACAAAGCTCGCCTGCGCTTTTCTTTCTCAAACCCACACATAATTCATTACATATTGGTGACTATGGCAGACTTTGGGGCATACCCGCCAAACATGGCGCCTCAAAACGCCCTGATAGTCCGACAAGCAGCGGGCCAAAACCACGAAGTCGTTCAATACACCGCAGAAGACCTCTCACGGCCAACCCAAGGCCCAGCCAACCCCTTCAAAGATGAAGTCAACTCCCTAAAACGCAAGAATGTCCTCACGGGCTACGCAGAAGAAACATACATCAGCGAGCATACCTTCCGGAGTCAGCATCGCGCGGTGGAACGGGGACCAGGAAGAGAGTATCAAGGCGGACAGGCACAGAAAGTCGAAGCTGCGAGGATACGAGCGAAGAGGCAGAAGAAGGGCGATGCGACGGTCGCGGAGGGAGATAATGCCTATGTGGGACCTTGGGCGAAGTACCAGCGGGTGGAATATGAGGATGTGGAGGAGGGAGATGAGTTGGCGAGTGATGAGGAGTACGAAGAGGTTGAAGAAGAGGAAGAGGTGATTGAGAGCGGTGCGGTCGTTCCTGCACTACCTCAGGCTATTGCCAAACGGAAAGAAGCAGAGGAACTGGGTGCTGAGACGTCGAAGTTCGAGGGGAGTGAACAGTATGATTATCAGGGGCGGACGTACATGCATGTTCCTCAGGATCTGGATATCGATTTGAGGAAGGAACCCGGCAGTTCGAAGAACTATGTGCCAAAGAAATTGGTGCATACTTGGAAGAGCCATACTAAACCTATCGCTGGACTACGCTTCTTCCCTGGTTCGGGACATCTGCTGCTTTCTGGAAGTGCAGATACTACGGTCAAGATTTGGGATGTCTACCACCAGAAAGAGCTATTACGGACGTATTCTGGACATACGAAGGCGTTGTCGGATATCACATTCAACGCATCCGGCACGCACTTCCTTTCCGCATCCTACGACCGCATGATGAAGCTCTGGGACACAGAAACAGGACAATGCATCAACCGCTTCACGACCGGAAAGACACCTCACGTCGTGAAGTTCAACCCCTCACCCGAACACTCCAACGAATTCCTAGCAGGTATGTCCGACAAGAAGATCATCCAATTCGACATTCGCACGCGCGAAATCGTCCAGGAATACGACCACCATCTCGCAGCGATCAACACTATCACGTTCGTCGACGAAAACCGCCGCTTCATGACGACCTCGGACGATAAATCCCTCCGCGCCTGGGATTACAACATCCCCGTACCAATCAAGTACATCGCTGAGCCGCACATGTACGCAATGACACGGGCGTCCGCTCACCCCTCAGGCAAATACGTTGCCTATCAATCCTCAGACAACAACATCTTCGTTTACGGCGCGAACGATAAGTTCCGCCAGAACCGGAAGAAGGTCTTCAAGGGACATAATAATGCGGGCTATGCGATTGATGTGGCGTGTAGTCCGGACGGACAGTTTGTGGCTAGTGGGGATAGTGGTGGATATGTGTGCTTTTGGGATTGGAAGACTTGTAAAATGTGGCATAAGATGCAGGCGAGTGATGGGGCGGTTACGTGTGTGGAGTGGCATCCGCAGGAGACGAGTAAGGTAGTTACTGCGGGATTGGATGGGGCAATTAAGTATTGGGATTAGATGAATTGAGGGCAGGGGAGAGGGGAGAGAAATGGATGGGTACAAGATGCATGACTGGCGTTTGGGCGGAAAGATGGAAGAGCCGAGACATCCTCCTGTAGGTCTCTAATCATGTAGGAATACCACATTCTCGTGTGTACAAATCCACAAAAGCATCTTCTCACACCACATCTATATCCCTTCTCATCTGCGTTGTCTATACAACAGATCTTGGTGGCTGTGAGCTCATGCGCTACTAGCGATCACATCCGATGAGCTCCCGATGGCATCTATAAATCAAGAAAATTCTATGACAGAATGCCCGTATTTTAACTGTTCAGAAGCGTAGAAAGGACTCTACATGAACTGTCGAAGGTTCTTTACACGTCAGACGTCAGGGCTCGAGCTACCTATGTTTATCTCTCCTCGCCTCGCTTCTGCCTTGAAGGACCGCCTGCCTACAGCCGTGGCTGAGCACAGCCACTTCCTAACTTCACTCACTTCCATTCCAACTCAGCTCAGCTCAAGTAAACTCGCTTTATCAAGCATCATCTCTTTTTCACTTCTTATCTATTTCATGATATCTCATACTCCACCATTCCTGGTATTGTTCATAATGATCCATATCCCTCCACTTCTCCTACAACATTCCTCCTCCTGAAAGTTAAACCCATCCACCCCTTCCATCCCGCATCACATCACATCCCGTGTACATCTCTTTCCCACGAATCACAATGGCTCACACCCACGAAATCGACCACTAACTCAAAGAGCGAGGTCCAAAGCGAGAATCTTCGGGTTGGACCCTCCCATTCACCCAGCACGTCCTAATCTTGTTCGATACTCTAGCACAACTCCTCTCCCCGAACGACTCGGTCAGAGTCCCGAGTAGTCGTGTTAGGGTTCCTAGCGAGATCAGGCCGCGAACGAAGAGTCTGCAGCAGGTTTTTAGGAGCGTGATGTTCTTCGAGAGCAGCGAAGACATCATGGACGGTATCAGGATGAAAATGCAATCTCTGGAACTGAGTCTGAAATATTTTCTGAATGAGGAGGATATAAAGGGACTTCTTGCGTCTGATGTCGAGAAAAGTAGACAAGGCGAGCGGGGAAAAGAGGGTGAGAGTGAGGACGGATGCTTTGAATTGAGGCGTGGTGACGGGATGGATGGGGATTCGGATATGGTTGAGAGGAGGGGGCGAGGGAAATGATCTTTGAGAAGAAAATAAGCAGCGTAGAGCTAAAGAGGAGGAACGATGTGCTGAGTAGTTAGAAGAGGGAAAAGATGTTAAAGTTGATGCGGGAGTTAGAGGGGAGGATTGAGGCAGATTTGAGGGGTGTGGAGGATGCGATGTGGCCGAGGAAGATGTGAGATATTTTTTCTTTACGTTCTCGAGGCTTTTTTGGGCTTTTGAGTCGTTTCGATTTTTGTTTGCTATGTTCTCACTCAATAGGTGTGACGAGGAGAGGAAGGGACATATGAAGTGCTGATAGAATGTAGCATCAAATTCGATTCTGTGGCATCTTCTGAGCGAGATGGAGGGTCATGATAATGAATCGCGGTGCTGGATCGGAAGAGCTTGGGTCTGGGTTTGTGAGTTGGTGGAGGAAATTTGGGAAGATGGCGGGGATATCGTGAAGGATGTGCTGGGAGCCAGTTGGGACTTTCTTCGGGTTTTGAAAATGCAATTCTGGGTTGCTGTGTTGGTCGGAGGGATTGCATTTGCCGTTGCTTACCCTCGCGGTTAGATATCATTCCTTGACTGGGTTAAAGCATCGGGAACGTTGGAGAGATGATAAATTCGAGCTTGATTTTGCAGGTATATTAGTCCCCGTTTTCCGTCTCCTTCGTTGACGAGTGATTTGTTTACTTGTATCTAGGCATCATCCCCAAAGCCCACGAAGCCTCTCTAACGCCCCACCATCCAATGCACACAATCTTGAGCGATCGAGCATCGATATCTGGCCGTCCAACTTTTCTATATCAGAAAACTATCCTCCTCGTACCACTGCTGTTATTGCGTGTGGAAACGCTTCAGCTTCAACTTTTCGCTTCCCAAATCAAGCCCTCCCTCGCTCGTCCCGCGGCTATCTCCCTCCAACATACTCAACCTCTCATTCGGTAACAAGATAGCTCGATCGAGTTGATATGGGAGACCTCGGTGTCGGCCACGGATCATCATGGCGCAGATGATGAGTTTGCTGAACGGTGTGAATTGGCCGCACAGGGAGGTCATAACACTTGGATGGCCGAGACTCAGACCGACGTTTCCGCTAAGATGGGGTTAATGGTTGATAAGAGGTCAGGTAGGGAAGGGGAACGTACTAAGCGGACACGACTTCGAAGAAGATGGGGAAAACAGAGAAGGCCTTGATATCTGGTCAGCTATCGTCTCCACGAGGGATTTCGAGTTTTAATGCTTCGTGTCTTCGGGCATGCAGCAATTGAGTGATCATCACTTACCGGATTGCTGAGATCGGTGATCTTATCTGCTTCCGCAATGCAGATGCAAAAGATCCCAAAGAAGATATACCACAAATCGAAACTCAGCTGGTTCCGCAAGTGCATCATCACATATGATCTTGGATTATGCTCATCCATCTCAAACCGATCATCTCCATACAACCCCAAGCTCTTCTCCTCATAAGTATTCGAAGCACGAACACTGATCGCAATCGGATACACTGCAATATACATCATAACCAACAAACTAAACTGCACGGCTGGATTCACTGCCGCGAGATTGAACGTCGATGTCCCCGTGTGTCTTGCGGACGCAGCCTGGAAAATAGCAGCGAGGATCCTCGGGCCTGGACTCAAATTTGCCACCGCATCATTATGCAGATCCAGCACGATGATGAGTAGCACATCAACGAAGTTCATAAAAAATAAGATGCCGAAGAGGATCCATGTCGGATGGCTAGGGAAGAGCAGCGTGTAGCAACGACGCGGGTGGTCGAGGAGGAAGTGGAGGGGTTCGCTAAGCGAGGATGTTTTAGGGACAAGTTTGGAAGTGGTCCAGATTACGAGGCGGAGGAAGATCGGGTAGAATGTGTTGCCGGCATAGGCGAGGAAGGTCATGACTAGCATTGGCCAGGTGGCGTCTTGAAAGGTTATCATTGAGTCTGGGGTGAGGGTGAAGCCGAGGTTGTCCATCATCGTCTGGGAGGAGTAGAATGCCCTGGCCTAGTTAGCAAGTGCATGGAACCCCGATAATATAAGTGTATGAGACGTATCTCCAAGTGACGAAAGGATACTTACCACCAGATCTTATTTTGTCCCGTTTCTTGCAAGTAATCTGTATATTTGGCAGGCGCATACTGAATCCAGCCGACAAGACAAATCGCACCGAAGATGTGCAAACCAAAGAAATATGCTGTGCTCAAGGTTAGTTTATGTTCTCAGTGCTGCATCATATTCAGCACTCACCAACCACGATCTTCAACAGCAACCTCAAACTACGATACTCAATACCACCCAAGTTCAGACGATCCTCATTCGTCAGCCGGTGAAATTGCGAGTTTCTACCCACAGTCGCCTGTCGAGATAGATATGGTAAATTTGAAGCTGATGTGCGGGATTGGAAACTGGGTCGGGGGGCTGCTGGCGGTGTTGGAACGCCGACCACAAACATAGATGAGGCGACTCGTGCCAGAGCGGTGGAACTGCCTGCTGGTCCACTGTGTTCGCCTACTTTGCGGCGGTGGACGAGGCCGCTTGGGTCAGAGTCCGGAGAGATCTTTCTGATTTCATCGTCTATTCGTAGTGTTTTTGTTAGCAATGGGTCGTTCGTGGGTGCTGTGTGCTGGACTGACCGTCTTCGCTGAACACTTCGTCGGGATCTTGAGTTGAGGTTGCTAAGCTTGTATTAGTCACGAAGCTTTGGATCTACATTTGTCATGCAAGCGTAAGATGAAATGACTTACATGCTCCTTTGGCTTCATGGCGTCCAGACTCTGGGCCAAATGTGATACGCCTCGCTGGAGGACCACCGGTCTCAGCGTGAGTTGTTCCCTCGGGGTCTGTGAGATGGGCTGTCTCGTTCGCCACTGCAAGTTTCTGATCACCTTTCTTATCGTCTTTTGCTGTATCCAAAGCCGCCTTGGGTGTTGTCTGAGCCTCGCAATCTTTGTCTTCGGGGGCAACCTGGTCATCTCGGGGACGAGGAAGCACTAGATCGGCAGCTTCATATCGTCAACAAATGTTCGGGCGAGTGAAGCCATGCCATGGCAGCTTACCGATAGCCTTGAGCCTCTTCTCAAACCAGATAAGCCTCACAAGTACAACAATAATATTGATAAACCCCAAGTTGCCGATGATCGGGATGAAGTAAATGACGAGCTGTTGGTACGTCTTTAGAGCTTTGACATCGATGCTGCGATATCATTTGTTAGACCAGCGCGATGACAGGGAGAAAGGATAGGAATTTGAGGTACTAACGTATTCAATCCAGATTCGGTCGATGCGCTGACTCCGAAGAAGTACGCATCGACCGATGGCATATTACCATACGGATAAATGATGATAAACCCGATAATTCCAAGAGCGATGATATATGCATCTAGACCAATAATCAGTATGCCAGCCAACCCTATGATTTACCTCGTTTAGGCACTTACAATGCAAAGTGATGAAGTTTATGGGTGGTTTCCACATGATGCCTGCTTTCTCCGTGCTCCAATGTCCAATGAGCCGGAATCAAAAATGCCTCTCCAAATTCTCGCAGTCTGAGAAATGTCGCAGTCGCAAGGGATATTCGGCTGCGCGATTTCTACTTCGATGTAGCACTGAATCTTCAATAGAAGTGCGGTCGGCCAACTATTCTATGCGTTCTTTCTACGGTATGAGGGATTTTCCGTGGTGGCTGAGCCTGTCTGTATCTTTCATGAGCAACTCTTGGCATCTGTTCAAAGCTCCAATTAGATCGCCGTTGAATTTCTCTTTGTGGATTGATGGTGCTTTGCCGGGGTTTCAACGTTGAGTTGTACTACACGCCTTGCCTTGATTGAGGGAATTATCATTCGTTGATTGCTATCTGGGAGACAAGCGCGTCAAGCGGGCGAACCACGGATGGTTGTTCGACTTGCGGATAGTGCGCAAATGCTGGAAATTGGACCCTGCATCATGACGTGCGGATCTTCGATTTCAAAATATTGAGGTGCCCTGGCTTTTGAACTCATTCTCTCGGAAAATACAGTCACAGACATTGTTCGACAGATATAATCTGCCAGTACTGTCTACTGTTTACCCATGGCTTCACCCTAACCTTGACTCGCTTAATTCCCAACCACTCACTCAATTCCACCTACCACCAGAGTCAACCCAAACAAAACCTTTGCAGTCTCCAAACTATAAAACGACAGCGAAATGCAGCGCTACGACGACTGAATATCTCCTTCAAATATGGGGATCTCCATCCACAGGTCACGAAAGGGGAAGGCGCATCCGGTGCACGGTGCATAATTGTATGCGGGATTTATCTCCTTCCCCTGGAATGCGGGGGGAAGTGCGCGAATTTCGCCTCGCTTGTTAATTTTGACGTTTTGCTTGACAGCTTGACAGCTGAAATTTGACAATTGACAGATGTATGTACTAGACTAGGCGCGGAACGAGATCAAGGAAGAAGTGAAGTGGTGTGGACTAATTGAGTGCTCGTGGGGGGATGGGAGACAAGGCCCACAATGGCTCTTTGGTCAAATCCGAGAAAAGCTTTGCTCTCTTGATCATTCAACGTGCAGCTCTCTCCAAGTCTGACATAGCCTTCGACCCCTTTCTTCATCTCTCCAGACTTAAGATTTAGAAGTTCCCCGACCTCGCCTGTAAATCACAGACTCCAGGTGAAATACGCCAGTCAGTCGAGGGGTCAAAGTATCAAAGCAATGTGGAAAGACACACAAAGAATCCTTGATCTGGCATGTCAATTCCAATTATGCACGTTGGTAGCACTCCATCAACATTTTCTCTATATCACCCAACCATCCCCTCACCAATTCGAGATCCTCTCCGAACTGGCGCAGTATGTCTCCTCACCGGCGGCCGATCAAAATCCTCCGCCTCTGCATAGCTCTGCATGGCACTCTTCTCGTTCGGCTCCTCGCCATCTCTCTCTTCTCTGTTACCAGCCCTATTTCCAAGTACTTCCCCAAAATCAACGTTGATAGCAGGGTGCAACGGACCCCGTCTATCCCCACGATGCCCCTCCCCACTCCCTCTACTCCCTCCATAGTAACTCCCACTCGAAGTAATGCTGCTTCCCCGCCCACTACTCACACTCCGCCTCCTACTCCTTCGACTCTCCTCAGACCTCCTTCCCCTACTTCCTCTCTCCACATCCTCCTCGCCGTGACCGTCCTTCTCACCATCTCCATTTCTCCTCTTCTTGCCCTGCTTCTTCTCGTCCCCATCACCGATCTCCTCCCTCGCCATCCTGTCCAGCTCCTCACTCCGCTTATTGAACGCCTTCTCCCACACCATCCAAATCGCTAGCGTTGACAGAGTCAGTGGCACTGTGATAGCCCAGTAGAACCAGAAGCGCGGCTTGGGCACGCCGGACCAGCTCGACGCATCCCAGTCGAAAAGGGGGACAGCGAATAGGGTGCTGATAAAGGTTCCGGGCAGGACGACCATTGTTAGCAGGGAGATCGACTTCATTCTGCATAGAGAGGGAGTGTCAGTGAGGACTGATCTGTAAGGTTGTGGGGAAGGAAGTGAACATGTAACTTACGCGGAGCTGTCTCGCTTGCTGGCTACGGCAATGGACTTTGAGTCTTTTGCTATCTCGATGTTTTGCTGGATGTCTCGTTGGGCGATTAGATTGTATACCTGCATTGAATTAGTGGTTAGAACAGACTCGGATGTAGAAACGTACTGTCTGGTTTTGGATGGTCGCGAGCTCTTTGTAATGTCCGAAAACATCGATCTGTATAATATGTCAGGAGCAATCACCTCATGCGAGGTTTGCAGCGTCGGACTTGGTGCTTTCTTGCAGGACTTGACTTACGTGCATCGAAAGCTTATTATGCGCCGCTCTTGAAATATCCAGCAACACCTCCGAGTCCCTCACAAACTCCTCCCTCTGCTCCTCTTTCAGCAAGCCGATAATTCTTCCACCGTTGTTGACATCTAGCACATTCATTGTATCCTTGATAAATTCAAACAATCTCACCGCATTCTGTGCCCTCAATCGATCTAAACTAATTGTCTGCCCAAGAAAACTTAAATCGAGAGTCATACTCGCCCAATCATGCTCTTTCTCTTTGCCGTCTGGATTGACAGCCCACATAGCTCCTACGTGCCCTGTCTTTCTCTGGATGTCGAAGACTCGCCCGATGATATCGCCAATATTGCTGACGGCCCAGATACTATTAAGCTCTATGAAGAGCACACAAAGTGGTAATGGGTGTGATGCTAGAGTTTTGAAACTGCGTACGCCGCGAAGGATATCCGCTCGATCACCCTTTGACGTGGTACGGAGGAAGCCTTTGGTAACTCTTGTCTTGGCATCCCAGGTGAAGGTTATGTTGTGGTCATCTGGTGCTGAGACTCCTTGATCGATTATGAAACCTGTCATCGGTCAGTACAGTATTGCTGCTGGAAGTAAATAGGCTGTGGCCGACCGATGTGAGAGTCTGAAGGAGCTCCAGCCAATTCTGACAATGTGTGTCGGCTGTAACAACCTCGAGAGGAGTAGTATCCCTGGAGAAAAGAGACAGGAAGTTTAAATTCTGCCATGATCTTACGCATGGTGTCTTGCGAAAACCCAAACGTGTCTCTCCAGCCGCGCTTGTATTGAATGGTTGATATGCTGGTCACGTGTCAGTATTGCCTTTCCGTTTCTCACTCGACTATCGGGAAGACGACGCAGAAAACATTTCTCGAGAGCGATCTTCACAAAGTCTGATACTTACAGCAGTCTGGTACCACCGGTGACAGTATTTACCTTGTCGTCAAGTGGCGGTTCCCTTGCTAACCACTCAGGCACTTCATCATGATCTAGCCTTCCTTCAAGAACACTCACTTCCCCTCCCTGAATTCATCAGGCTTCATCCTCATCATCTCAATACCAATCGTCTTACCGGGTAATTCCACATCTCGATATATGAACTGCCAGAAGGCGTATAAATATCATCTCTATCCGATCTCTGAAAAACGCATTCATCGCTCATGTACCACTCCACGCCCCGTCCGTAGTCCGCCATACTGTGGTCCATGGCGTCGTATGCCGAAGTCTTGCAAATATCATTTCATTGAAATCTTTTTTTTGGGG